>CAXARU010000055.1:600000-822500 GCA_963971365.1 Lasioglossum villosulum
TGCATGGAGGAGATTCATGGAGATTCATGGAGATTCATAGAGGAGATTCATGGAGGAGATTCATGGAGATTCATGGAGGAGGTTCATGGAGATTCATGGAGATTCATGGAGATTCATAGAGGAGATTCATGGAGGAGATTCATGGAGGAGGTTCATGGAGATTCATGGAGATTCATGGAGATTCATGGAAATTCATACAGGAGATTCAGACAGGAGATTCATACAGGAGATTCATGGAGGAGATTCATGGAGATTCATGGAGATTCATAGAGGAGATTCATGGAGGAGATTCATGGAGATTCATGGAGATTCGTGGAGATTCATGGAGATTCATAGAGGAGATTCGTACAGGAGATTCATGCAGGAGGTTCATGGAGATTCATGGAGGAGATTCATGGAGATTCATGGAGATTCATGGAGATTCATGGAGATTCATGGAGATTCATGGAGTAGGTTCATGGATATTTATAGGGGAGATTCATGGAGATTCATGGAGGAGGTTCATGGAGATTCATGGAGATTCATGGAGGAGATTCATGGAGATTCATGGAGATTCATGGAGATTCATACAGGAGATTCATGGAGATTCATGGAGGAGATTCATGGAGATTCATGGAGATTCATGGAGATTCATGGAGATTCATGGAGGAGGTTCGTGGATATTTATGGAGGAGATTCATGGAGATTCATAGAGATTCATGGAGGAGATTCATGAAGTTTTATGGAGGCTCATGGAGGAGATTCATGGAAATCCATGGAGATTCATGGAGGAGATTCATGCAGATTCATGGAGATTCATGGAAATTCATACAGGAGATTCATACAGGAGGTTCATGGAGGAGATTCATGGAGATTCATTTAGATTCATGGAGGTTCATGGATGAGATTCATAGAGATTCATGGAGGAGGTTCATGGATATTTATAGAGGGGATTCATGGAGATTCATAGAGATTAATGGAGGAGGTTCATGGAGTTCCATGGAGATTCATGGAGATTCATGGAGGAGATTTATGGAGATTCATGCAGGAGATTCATGGAGATTCATGGAGTAGATTCATGGAGATTCATGGAGATTCATGGAGATTCATAGAGGAGATTCATGGAGATTCATGTAGATTCATGGAGATTCATGGAGATTCATGGAGATTCATGCAGGAGGTTCATGGATATTTATAGAGGAGATTCATGGACATTCATGGAGGAGGTTCATGGAGATTCATGGAGGAGATTCATGGAGATTTATGGAGATTCATGGAGATTCATGGAGATTCATGGAGATTCATAGAGGAGATTCATACAGGAGATTCATGGAGATTCATGGAGATTCATGGTGATTCATGGAGATTCATGCAGATTCATGGAGATTCATGGAGGAGGTTCATGGATATTTAAAGAGGAGATTTATGGAGATTCATGGAGATTCATGGAGATTCGTGGAGTAGGTTCATGGATATTTATAGAGGAGATTCATGGAGGAGGTTCATGGAGATTCATGGTGATTCATGGAGGAGATTCATGCAGATTCATGGAGATTCATGGAGATTCATGGAGATTCATACAGGAGATTCATGGAGATTCATGGAGATTCATGGAGATTCATGGAGATTCATGGAGGAGATTCATGGAGATTCATACAGGAGATTCATGGAGATTCATAGAGGAGATTCATGGAGATTCATGAAGATCCATGGAGATTCATGCAGAAGGCTCATGGAGATTCATGGAGATTCATGGAGATTCATGGAGATTTATTCAGGAGATGCATGGAGGAGATTCATGGAGATTCATGGAGATTCATAGAGGAGATTCATGGAGGAGATTCATAGAGATTCATGGAGGAGGTTCATGGAGATTCATGGAGATTCATGGAGATTCATGGAAATTCATACAGGAGATTCATACAGGAGATTCATGGAGGAGATTCATGGAGATTCATGGAGATTCATAGAGGAGATTCATGGAGGAGATTCATGGAGATTCATGGAGGAGATTCATGGAGGAGATTCATGGAGATTCATGGAGATTCATAGAGGAGATTCGTACAGGAGATTCATGCAGGAGGTTCATGGAGATTCATGGAGGAGATTCATGGAGATTCGTGGAGATTCATGGAGATTCATGGATATTCATGAAGATTCGTGGAGATTCATGGAGATTCATGGAGGAGGTTCATGGATATTTATAGAGGAGATTCATGGAGATTCATGGAGGAGATTCATGGAGATTCATACAGGAGATTCATGGAGATTCATAGAGGAGATTCATGGAGATTCATGAAGATCCATGGAGATTCATGCAGAAGGCTCATGGAGATTCATGGAGATTCATGGAGATTCATGGAGATTCATGGAGATTTATTCAGGAGATGCATGGAGGAGATTCATGGAGATTCATGGAGATTCATAGAGGATATTCATGGAGGAGATTCATGGAGATTCATGGAGGAGGTTCATGGAGATTCATGGAGATTCATGGAGATTCATGGAAATTCATACAGGAGATTCATACAGGAGATTCATGGAGGAGATTCATGGAGATTCATGGAGATTCATGGAGGAGATTCATGGAGATTCATGGAGGAGATTCATGGAGGAGATTCATGGAGGAGATTCATGGAGATTCATGGAGGAGGTTCATGGAGATTAATGGAGATTCATGGAGATTCATGGAAATTCATACAGGAGATTCATACAGGAGATTCATGGAGATTCATAGAGGAGATTCATGGAGGAGATTCATGGAGATTCATGGAGGAGATTCATGGAGGAGATTCATGGAGGAGATTCATGGAGGAGATTCATGGAGATTCATGGCGATTCGTGGAGATTCATGGAGATTCATAGAGGAGATTCGTACAGGAGATTCATGCAGGAGGTTCATGGAGATTCATGGAGGAGATTCATGGAGATTCGTGGAGATTCATGGAGATTCATGGATATTCATGAAGATTCGTGGAGATTCATGGAGATTCATGGAGGAGGTTCATGGATATATATAGAGGAGATTCATGGAGATTCATGGAGGAGATTCATGGAGATTCATACAGGAGATTCATGGAGATTCATGGAGGAGATTCATGGAGATTCATACAGGAGATTCATGGAGATTCATAGAGGAGATTCATGGAGATTCATGAAGATCCATGGAGATTCATGCAGAAGGCTCATGGAGATTCATGCAGATTCATGGAGATTCATGGAGATTCATGGAGATTCATAGAGGAGATTCATACAGGAGATTCATGGAGATTCATGGAGATTCATGGTGATTCATGGAGATTCATGCAGATTCATGGAGATTCATGGAGGAGGTTCATGGATATTTAAAGAGGAGATTTATGGAGATTCATGGAGATTCATGGAGATTCGTGGAGTAGGTTCATGGATATTTATAGAGGAGATTCATGGAGATTCATGGAGGAGGTTCATGGAGATTCATGGTGATTCATGGAGGAGATTCATGGAGATTCATGGAGATTCATGGAGATTCATGGAGATTCATACAGGAGATTCATGGAGATTCATGGAGATTCATGGAGATTCATGGAGATTCATGGAGGAGATTCATGGAGATTCATACAGGAGATTCATGGAGATTCATAGAGGAGATTCATGGAGATTCATGAAGATCCATGGAGATTCATGCAGAAGGCTCATGGAGATTCATGGAGATTCATGGAGATTCATGGAGATTTATTCAGGAGATGCATGGAGGAGATTCATGGAGATTCATGGAGATTCATAGAGGAGATTCATGGAGGAGATTCATGGAGATTCATGGAGGAGGTTCATGGAGATTCATGGAGATTCATGGAGATTCATGGAAATTCATACAGGAGATTCATACAGGAGATTCATGGAGGAGATTCATGGAGATTCATGGAGATTCATAGAGGAGATTCATGGAGGAGATTCATGGAGATTCATGGAGGAGATTCATGGAGGAGATTCATGGAGGAGATTCATGGAGATTCATGGAGATTCATAGAGGAGATTCGTACAGGAGATTCATGCAGGAGGTTCATGGAGATTCATGGAGGAGATTCATGGAGATTCGTGGAGATTCATGGAGATTCATGGATATTCATGAAGATTCGTGGAGATTCATGGAGATTCATGGAGGAGGTTCATGGATATTTATAGAGGAGATTCATGGAGATTCATGGAGGAGATTCATGGAGATTCATACAGGAGATTCATGGAGATTCATAGAGGAGATTCATGGAGATTCATGAAGATCCATGGAGATTCATGCAGAAGGCTCATGGAGATTCATGGAGATTCATGGAGATTCATGGAGATTCATGGAGATTTATTCAGGAGATGCATGGAGGAGATTCATGGAGATTCATGGAGATTCATAGAGGAGATTCATGGAGGAGATTCATGGATATTCATGGAGGAGGTTCATGGAGATTCATGGAGATTCATGGAGATTCATGGAAATTCATACAGGAGATTCATACAGGAGATTCATGGAGGAGATTCATGGAGATTCATGGAGATTCATGGAGGAGATTCATGGAGATTCATGGAGGAGATTCATGGAGGAGATTCATGGAGGAGATTCATGGAGGAGATTCATGGAGATTCATGGAGGAGATTCATGGAGGAGATTCATGGAGGAGATTCATGGAGGAGATTCATGGAGATTCATGGAGATTCGTGGAGATTCATGGAGATTCATAGAGGAGATTCGTACAGGAGATTCATGCAGGAGGTTCATGGAGATTCATGGAGGAGATTCATGGAGATTCGTGGAGATTCATGGAGATTCATGGATATTCATGAAGATTCGTGGAGATTCATGGAGATTCATGGAGGAGGTTCATGGATATATATAGAGGAGATTCATGGAGATTCATGGAGGAGATTCATGGAGATTCATACAGGAGATTCATGGAGATTCATAGAGGAGATTCATGGAGATTCATGAAGATCCATGGAGATTCATGCAGAAGGCTCATGGAGATTCATGCAGATTCATGGAGATTCATGGAGATTCATGGAGATTCATGGAGATTCATGGAGATTTATTCAGGAGATGCATGGAGGAGATTCATGGAGATTCATGGAGATTCATAGAGGAGATTCATGGAGGAGATTCATGGAGATTCATGGAGGAGGTTCATGGAGATTCATGGAGATTCATGGAGATTCATGGAAATTCATACAGGAGATTCATACAGGAGATTCATGGAGGAGATTCATGGAGATTCATGGAGATTCATGGAGGAGATTCATGGAGATTCATGGAGGAGATTCATGGAGGAGATTCATGGAGGAGATTCATGGAGGAGATTCATGGAGATTCATGGAGATTCGTGGAGATTCATGGAGATTCATAGAGGAGATTCGTACAGGAGATTCATGCAGGAGGTTCATGGAGATTCATGGAGGAGATTCATGGAGATTCATGGAGATTCATGGAGATTCATGGAGATTCACGGAGTAGGTTCATGGATATTTATAGGGGAGATTCATGGAGATTCATGGAGGAGGTTCATGGAGATTCATGGAGATTCATGGAGGAGATTCATGGAGATTCATGGAGATTCATGGAGATTCATGGAGATTCATGGAGATTCATGGAGATTCATGGAGGAGATTCATGGAGATTCATGGAGGAGGTTCGTGGATATTTATGGAGGAGATTCATGGAGATTCATATAGATTCATGGAGGAGATTCATGAAGTTTTATGGAGGCTCATGGAGGAGATTCATGGAAATCCATGGAGATTCATGGAGGAGATTCATGGAGATTCATGGAAATTCATACAGGAGATTCATACAGGAGGTTCATGGAGGAGATTCATGGAGATTCATTTAGATTCATGGAGGTTCATGGATGAGATTCATAGAGATTCATGGAGGAGGTTCATGGATATTTATAGAGGGGATTCATGGAGATTCATAGAGATTAATGGAGGAGGTTCATGGAGTTCCATGGAGATTCATGGAGATTCATGGAGGAGATTCATGGAGATTCATGCAGGAGATTCATGGAGATTCATGGAGTAGATTCATGGAGATTCATGGAGATTCATGGAGATTCATACAGGAGATTCATGGAGATTCATGTAGATTCATGGAGATTCATGCAGATTCATACAGGAGATTCATGGAGGAGATTCATGGAGATTCATGTAGATTCATGGAGGAGGTTCATGGATATTTATAGAGGAGATTCATGGAGATTCATGGAGATTCATGGAGATTCATGGAGATACATGAAGATTCATGGAGATTCATGCAGAAGGTTCATGGAGATTCATTGAGATTCATGGAGATTCATGAAGATTCATGGAGATTCATGGAGATTCATGGAGATTCATGGAGATTCATGGAGGAGATTCATGGAGATTCATACAGGAGATTCATGGAGATTCATAGAGGAGATTCATGGAGATTCATGAAGATCCATGGAGATTCATGCAGAAGGCTCATGGAGATTCATGGAGATTCATGGAGATTCATGGAGATTTATTCAGGAGATGCATGGAGGAGATTCATGGAGATTCATGGAGATTCATAGAGGAGATTCATGGAGGAGATTCATGGAGATTCATGGAGGAGGTTCATGGAGATTCATGGAGATTCATGGAGATTCATAGAGGAGATTCATGGAGGAGATTCATGGAGGAGGTTCATGGAGATTCATGGAGATTCATGGAGATTCATGGAAATTCATACAGGAGATTCAGACAGGAGATTCATACAGGAGATTCATGGAGGAGATTCATGGAGATTCATGGAGATTCATAGAGGAGATTCATGGAGGAGATTCATGGAGATTCATGGAGATTCGTGGAGATTCATGGAGATTCATAGAGGAGATTCGTACAGGAGATTCATGCAGGAGGTTCATGGAGATTCATGGAGGAGATTCATGGAGATTCATGGAGATTCATGGAGATTCATGGAGATTCATGGAGATTCATGGAGTAGGTTCATGGATATTTATAGGGGAGATTCATGGAGATTCATGGAGGAGGTTCATGGAGATTCATGGAGATTCATGGAGGAGATTCATGGAGATTCATGGAGATTCATGGAGATTCATACAGGAGATTCATGGAGATTCATGGAGGAGATTCATGGAGATTCATGGAGATTCATGGAGATTCATGGAGATTCATGGAGGAGGTTCGTGGATATTTATGGAGGAGATTCATGGAGATTCATAGAGATTCATGGAGGAGATTCATGAAGTTTTATGGAGGCTCATGGAGGAGATTCATGGAAATCCATGGAGATTCATGGAGGAGATTCATGCAGATTCATGGAGATTCATGGAAATTCATACAGGAGATTCATACAGGAGGTTCATGGAGGAGATTCATGGAGATTCATTTAGATTCATGGAGGTTCATGGATGAGATTCATAGAGATTCATGGAGGAGGTTCATGGATATTTATAGAGGGGATTCATGGAGATTCATAGAGATTAATGGAGGAGGTTCATGGAGTTCCATGGAGATTCATGGAGATTCATGGAGGAGATTTATGGAGATTCATGCAGGAGATTCATGGAGATTCATGGAGTAGATTCATGGAGATTCATGGAGATTCATGGAGATTCATAGAGGAGATTCATGGAGATTCATGTAGATTCATGGAGATTCATGGAGATTCATGGAGATTCATGCAGGAGGTTCATGGATATTTATAGAGGAGATTCATGGACATTCATGGAGGAGGTTCATGGAGATTCATGGAGGAGATTCATGGAGATTTATGGAGATTCATGGAGATTCATGGAGATTCATGGAGATTCATAGAGGAGATTCATACAGGAGATTCATGGAGATTCATGGAGATTCATGGTGATTCATGGAGATTCATGCAGATTCATGGAGATTCATGGAGGAGGTTCATGGATATTTAAAGAGGAGATTTATGGAGATTCATGGAGATTCATGGAGATTCGTGGAGTAGGTTCATGGATATTTATAGAGGAGATTCATGGAGGAGGTTCATGGAGATTCATGGTGATTCATGGAGGAGATTCATGCAGATTCATGGAGATTCATGGAGATTCATGGAGATTCATACAGGAGATTCATGGAGATTCATGGAGATTCATGGAGATTCATGGAGATTCATGGAGGAGATTCATGGAGATTCATACAGGAGATTCATGGAGATTCATAGAGGAGATTCATGGAGATTCATGAAGATCCATGGAGATTCATGCAGAAGGCTCATGGAGATTCATGGAGATTCATGGAGATTCATGGAGATTTATTCAGGAGATGCATGGAGGAGATTCATGGAGATTCATGGAGATTCATAGAGGAGATTCATGGAGGAGATTCATGGAGATTCATGGAGGAGGTTCATGGAGATTCATGGAGATTCATGGAGATTCATGGAAATTCATACAGGAGATTCATACAGGAGATTCATGGAGGAGATTCATGGAGATTCATGGAGATTCATAGAGGAGATTCATGGAGGAGATTCATGGAGATTCATGGAGGAGATTCATGGAGGAGATTCATGGAGATTCATGGAGATTCATAGAGGAGATTCGTACAGGAGATTCATGCAGGAGGTTCATGGAGATTCATGGAGGAGATTCATGGAGATTCGTGGAGATTCATGGAGATTCATGGATATTCATGAAGATTCGTGGAGATTCATGGAGATTCATGGAGGAGGTTCATGGATATTTATAGAGGAGATTCATGGAGATTCATGGAGGAGATTCATGGAGATTCATACAGGAGATTCATGGAGATTCATAGAGGAGATTCATGGAGATTCATGAAGATCCATGGAGATTCATGCAGAAGGCTCATGGAGATTCATGGAGATTCATGGAGATTCATGGAGATTCATGGAGATTTATTCAGGAGATGCATGGAGGAGATTCATGGAGATTCATGGAGATTCATAGAGGATATTCATGGAGGAGATTCATGGAGATTCATGGAGGAGGTTCATGGAGATTCATGGAGATTCATGGAGATTCATGGAAATTCATACAGGAGATTCATACAGGAGATTCATGGAGGAGATTCATGGAGATTCATGGAGATTCATGGAGGAGATTCATGGAGATTCATGGAGGAGATTCATGGAGGAGATTCATGGAGGAGATTCATGGAGATTCATGGAGGAGGTTCATGGAGATTAATGGAGATTCATGGAGATTCATGGAAATTCATACAGGAGATTCATACAGGAGATTCATGGAGATTCATAGAGGAGATTCATGGAGGAGATTCATGGAGATTCATGGAGGAGATTCATGGAGGAGATTCATGGAGGAGATTCATGGAGGAGATTCATGGAGATTCATGGAGATTCGTGGAGATTCATGGAGATTCATAGAGGAGATTTGTACAGGAGATTCATGCAGGAGGTTCATGGAGATTCATGGAGGAGATTCATGGAGATTCGTGGAGATTCATGGAGATTCATGGATATTCATGAAGATTCGTGGAGATTCATGGAGATTCATGGAGGAGGTTCATGGATATATATAGAGGAGATTCATGGAGATTCATGGAGGAGATTCATGGAGATTCATACAGGAGATTCATGGAGATTCATAGAGGAGATTCATGGAGATTCATGAAGATCCATGGAGATTCATGCAGAAGGCTCATGGAGATTCATGCAGATTCATGGAGATTCATGGAGATTCATGGAGATTCATGGAGATTCATGGAGATTTATTCAGGAGATGCATGGAGGAGATTCATGGTGATTCATGGAGATTCATAGAGGAGATTCATGGAGATTCATGGAGGAGGTTCATGGAGATTCATGGAGATTCATGGAGATTCATGGAAATTCATACAGGAGATTCATACAGGAGATTCATGGAGGAGATTCATGGAGATTCATGGAGATTCATGGAGGAGATTCATGGAGATTCATGGAGGAGATTCATGGAGGAGATTCATGGAGGAGATTCATGGAGGAGATTCATGGAGATTCATGGAGATTCGTGGAGATTCATGGAGATTCATAGAGGAGATTCGTACAGGAGATTCATGCAGGAGGTTCATGGAGATTCATGGAGGAGATTCATGGAGATTCATGGAGATTCATGGAGATTCATGGAGATTCATGGAGTAGGTTCATGGATATTTATAGGGGAGATTCATGGAGATTCATGGAGGAGGTTCATGGAGATTCATGGAGATTCATGGAGGAGATTCATGGAGATTCATGGAGATTCATGGAGATTCATGGAGATTCATGGAGATTCATGGAGATTCATGGAGGAGATTCATGGAGATTCATGGAGGAGGTTCGTGGATATTTATGGAGGAGATTCATGGAGATTCATATAGATTCATGGAGGAGATTCATGAAGTTTTATGGAGGCTCATGGAGGAGATTCATGGAAATCCATGGAGATTCATGGAGGAGATTCATGGAGATTCATGGAAATTCATACAGGAGATTCATACAGGAGGTTCATGGAGGAGATTCATGGAGATTCATTTAGATTCATGGAGGTTCATGGATGAGATTCATAGAGATTCATGGAGGAGGTTCATGGATATTTATAGAGGGGATTCATGGAGATTCATAGAGATTAATGGAGGAGGTTCATGGAGTTCCATGGAGATTCATGGAGATTCATGGAGGAGATTCATGGAGATTCATGCAGGAGATTCATGGAGATTCATGGAGTAGATTCATGGAGATTCATGGAGATTCATGGAGATTCATACAGGAGATTCATGGAGATTCATGGAGGAGATTCATGGAGATTCGTGGAGATTCATGGAGATTCATGGATATTCATGAAGATTCGTGGAGATTCATGGAGATTCATGGAGGAGGTTCATGGATATATATAGAGGAGATTCATGGAGATTCATGGAGGAGATTCATGGAGATTCATACAGGAGATTCATGGAGATTCATAGAGGAGATTCATGGAGATTCATGAAGATCCATGGAGATTCATGCAGAAGGCTCATGGAGATTCATGCAGATTCATGGAGATTCATGGAGATTCATGGAGATTCATGGAGATTCATGGAGATTTATTCAGGAGATGCATGGAGGAGATTCATGGAGATTCATGGAGATTCATAGAGGAGATTCATGGAGGAGATTCATGGAGATTCATGGAGGAGGTTCATGGAGATTCATGGAGATTCATGGAGATTCATGGAAATTCATACAGGAGATTCATACAGGAGATTCATGGAGGAGATTCATGGAGATTCATGGAGATTCATGGAGGAGATTCATGGAGATTCATGGAGGAGATTCATGGAGGAGATTCATGGAGGAGATTCATGGAGGAGATTCATGGAGATTCATGGAGATTCGTGGAGATTCATGGAGATTCATAGAGGAGATTCGTACAGGAGATTCATGCAGGAGGTTCATGGAGATTCATGGAGGAGATTCATGGAGATTCATGGAGATTCATGGAGATTCATGGAGATTCACGGAGTAGGTTCATGGATATTTATAGGGGAGATTCATGGAGATTCATGGAGGAGGTTCATGGAGATTCATGGAGATTCATGGAGGAGATTCATGGAGATTCATGGAGATTCATGGAGATTCATGGAGATTCATGGAGATTCATGGAGATTCATGGAGGAGATTCATGGAGATTCATGGAGGAGGTTCGTGGATATTTATGGAGGAGATTCATGGAGATTCATATAGATTCATGGAGGAGATTCATGAAGTTTTATGGAGGCTCATGGAGGAGATTCATGGAAATCCATGGAGATTCATGGAGGAGATTCATGGAGATTCATGGAAATTCATACAGGAGATTCATACAGGAGGTTCATGGAGGAGATTCATGGAGATTCATTTAGATTCATGGAGGTTCATGGATGAGATTCATAGAGATTCATGGAGGAGGTTCATGGATATTTATAGAGGGGATTCATGGAGATTCATAGAGATTAATGGAGGAGGTTCATGGAGTTCCATGGAGATTCATGGAGATTCATGGAGGAGATTCATGGAGATTCATGCAGGAGATTCATGGAGATTCATGGAGTAGATTCATGGAGATTCATGGAGATTCATGGAGATTCATACAGGAGATTCATGGAGATTCATGTAGATTCATGGAGATTCATGCAGATTCATACAGGAGATTCATGGAGGAGATTCATGGAGATTCATGTAGATTCATGGAGGAGGTTCATGGATATTTATAGAGGAGATTCATGGAGATTCATGGAGATTCATGGAGATTCATGGAGATACATGAAGATTCATGGAGATTCATGCAGAAGGTTCATGGAGATTCATTGAGATTCATGGAGATTCATGAAGATTCATGGAGATTCATGGAGATTCATGGAGATTCATGGAGATTCATGGAGGAGATTCATGGAGATTCATACAGGAGATTCATGGAGATTCATAGAGGAGATTCATGGAGATTCATGAAGATCCATGGAGATTCATGCAGAAGGCTCATGGAGATTCATGGAGATTCATGGAGATTCATGGAGATTTATTCAGGAGATGCATGGAGGAGATTCATGGAGATTCATGGAGATTCATAGAGGAGATTCATGGAGGAGATTCATGGAGATTCATGGAGGAGGTTCATGGAGATTCATGGAGATTCATGGAGATTCATAGAGGAGATTCATGGAGGAGATTCATGGAGGAGGTTCATGGAGATTCATGGAGATTCATGGAGATTCATGGAAATTCATACAGGAGATTCAGACAGGAGATTCATACAGGAGATTCATGGAGGAGATTCATGGAGATTCATGGAGATTCATAGAGGAGATTCATGGAGGAGATTCATGGAGATTCATGGAGATTCGTGGAGATTCATGGAGATTCATAGAGGAGATTCGTACAGGAGATTCATGCAGGAGGTTCATGGAGATTCATGGAGGAGATTCATGGAGATTCATGGAGATTCATGGAGATTCATGGAGATTCATGGAGATTCATGGAGTAGGTTCATGGATATTTATAGGGGAGATTCATGGAGATTCATGGAGGAGGTTCATGGAGATTCATGGAGATTCATGGAGGAGATTCATGGAGATTCATGGAGATTCATGGAGATTCATACAGGAGATTCATGGAGATTCATGGAGGAGATTCATGGAGATTCATGGAGATTCATGGAGATTCATGGAGATTCATGGAGGAGGTTCGTGGATATTTATGGAGGAGATTCATGGAGATTCATAGAGATTCATGGAGGAGATTCATGAAGTTTTATGGAGGCTCATGGAGGAGATTCATGGAAATCCATGGAGATTCATGGAGGAGATTCATGCAGATTCATGGAGATTCATGGAAATTCATACAGGAGATTCATACAGGAGGTTCATGGAGGAGATTCATGGAGATTCATTTAGATTCATGGAGGTTCATGGATGAGATTCATAGAGATTCATGGAGGAGGTTCATGGATATTTATAGAGGGGATTCATGGAGATTCATAGAGATTAATGGAGGAGGTTCATGGAGTTCCATGGAGATTCATGGAGATTCATGGAGGAGATTTATGGAGATTCATGCAGGAGATTCATGGAGATTCATGGAGTAGATTCATGGAGATTCATGGAGATTCATGGAGATTCATAGAGGAGATTCATGGAGATTCATGTAGATTCATGGAGATTCATGGAGATTCATGGAGATTCATGCAGGAGGTTCATGGATATTTATAGAGGAGATTCATGGACATTCATGGAGGAGGTTCATGGAGATTCATGGAGGAGATTCATGGAGATTTATGGAGATTCATGGAGATTCATGGAGATTCATGGAGATTCATAGAGGAGATTCATACAGGAGATTCATGGAGATTCATGGAGATTCATGGTGATTCATGGAGATTCATGCAGATTCATGGAGATTCATGGAGGAGGTTCATGGATATTTAAAGAGGAGATTTATGGAGATTCATGGAGATTCATGGAGATTCGTGGAGTAGGTTCATGGATATTTATAGAGGAGATTCATGGAGGCGGTTCATGGAGATTCATGGTGATTCATGGAGGAGATTCATGCAGATTCATGGAGATTCATGGAGATTCATGGAGATTCATACAGGAGATTCATGGAGATTCATGGAGATTCATGGAGATTCATGGAGATTCATGGAGGAGATTCATGGAGATTCATACAGGAGATTCATGGAGATTCATAGAGGAGATTCATGGAGATTCATGAAGATCCATGGAGATTCATGCAGAAGGCTCATGCAGATTCATGGAGATTCATGGAGATTCATGGAGATTTATTCAGGAGATGCATGGAGGAGATTCATGGAGATTCATGGAGATTCATAGAGGAGATTCATGGAGGAGATTCATGGAGATTCATGGAGGAGGTTCATGGAGATTCATGGAGATTCATGGAGATTCATGGAAATTCATACAGGAGATTCATACAGGAGATTCATGGAGGAGATTCATGGAGATTCATGGAGATTCATAGAGGAGATTCATGGAGGAGATTCATGGAGATTCATGGAGGAGATTCATGGAGGAGATTCATGGAGATTCATGGAGATTCATAGAGGAGATTCGTACAGGAGATTCATGCAGGAGGTTCATGGAGATTCATGGAGGAGATTCATGGAGATTCGTGGAGATTCATGGAGATTCATGGATATTCATGAAGATTCGTGGAGATTCATGGAGATTCATGGAGGAGGTTCATGGATATTTATAGAGGAGATTCATGGAGATTCATGGAGGAGATTCATGGAGATTCATACAGGAGATTCATGGAGATTCATAGAGGAGATTCATGGAGATTCATGAAGATCCATGGAGATTCATGCAGAAGGCTCATGGAGATTCATGGAGATTCATGGAGATTCATGGAGATTCATGGAGATTTATTCAGGAGATGCATGGAGGAGATTCATGGAGATTCATGGAGATTCATAGAGGATATTCATGGAGGAGATTCATGGAGATTCATGGAGGAGGTTCATGGAGATTCATGGAGATTCATGGAGATTCATGGAAATTCATACAGGAGATTCATACAGGAGATTCATGGAGGAGATTCATGGAGATTCATGGAGATTCATGGAGGAGATTCATGGAGATTCATGGAGGAGATTCATGGAGGAGATTCATGGAGGAGATTCATGGAGATTCATGGAGGAGGTTCATGGAGATTAATGGAGATTCATGGAGATTCATGGAAATTCATACAGGAGATTCATACAGGAGATTCATGGAGATTCATAGAGGAGATTCATGGAGGAGATTCATGGAGATTCATGGAGGAGATTCATGGAGGAGATTCATGGAGGAGATTCATGGAGGAGATTCATGGAGATTCATGGAGATTCGTGGAGATTCATGGAGATTCATAGAGGAGATTCGTACAGGAGATTCATGCAGGAGGTTCATGGAGATTCATGGAGGAGATTCATGGAGATTCGTGGAGATTCATGGAGATTCATGGATATTCATGAAGATTCGTGGAGATTCATGGAGATTCATGGAGGAGGTTCATGGATATATATAGAGGAGATTCATGGAGATTCATGGAGGAGATTCATGGAGATTCATACAGGAGGTTCATGGAGATTCATGGAGGAGATTCATGAAGATCCATGGAGATTCATGCAGAAGGCTCATGGAGATTCATGCAGATTCATGGAGATTCATGGAGATTCATGGAGATTCATGGAGATTCATGGAGATTTATTCAGGAGATGCATGGAGGAGATTCATGGTGATTCATGGAGATTCATAGAGGAGATTCATGGAGATTCATGGAGGAGGTTCATGGAGATTCATGGAGATTCATGGAGATTCATGGAAATTCATACAGGAGATTCATACAGGAGATTCATGGAGGAGATTCATGGAGATTCATGGAGATTCATGGAGGAGATTCATGGAGATTCATGGAGGAGATTCATGGAGGAGATTCATGGAGGAGATTCATGGAGGAGATTCATGGAGATTCATGGAGATTCGTGGAGATTCATGGAGATTCATAGAGGAGATTCGTACAGGAGATTCATGCAGGAGGTTCATGGAGATTCATGGAGGAGATTCATGGAGATTCATGGAGATTCATGGAGATTCATGGAGATTCATGGAGTAGGTTCATGGATATTTATAGGGGAGATTCATGGAGATTCATGGAGGAGGTTCATGGAGATTCATGGAGATTCATGGAGGAGATTCATGGAGATTCATGGAGATTCATGGAGATTCATGGAGATTCATGGAGATTCATGGAGATTCATGGAGGAGATTCATGGAGATTCATGGAGGAGGTTCGTGGATATTTATGGAGGAGATTCATGGAGATTCATATAGATTCATGGAGGAGATTCATGAAGTTTTATGGAGGCTCATGGAGGAGATTCATGGAAATCCATGGAGATTCATGGAGGAGATTCATGGAGATTCATGGAAATTCATACAGGAGATTCATACAGGAGGTTCATGGAGGAGATTCATGGAGATTCATTTAGATTCATGGAGGTTCATGGATGAGATTCATAGAGATTCATGGAGGAGGTTCATGGATATTTATAGAGGGGATTCATGGAGATTCATAGAGATTAATGGAGGAGGTTCATGGAGTTCCATGGAGATTCATGGAGATTCATGGAGGAGATTCATGGAGATTCATGCAGGAGATTCATGGAGATTCATGGAGTAGATTCATGGAGATTCATGGAGATTCATGGAGATTCATACAGGAGATTCATGGAGATTCATGTAGATTCATGGAGATTCATGCAGATTCATACAGGAGATTCATGGAGGAGATTCATGGAGATTCATGTAGATTCATGGAGGAGGTTCATGGATATTTATAGAGGAGATTCATGGAGATTCATGGAGATTCATGGAGATTCATGGAGATTCATGGAGATACATGGAGATTCATGCAGAAGGTTCATGGAGATTCATTGAGATTCATGGAGATTCATGAAGATTCATGGAGATTCATGGAGATTCATGGAGATTCATGGAGATTCATGGAGGAGATTCATGGAGATTCATACAGGAGATTCATGGAGATTCATAGAGGAGATTCATGGAGATTCATGAAGATCCATGGAGATTCATGCAGAAGGCTCATGGAGATTCATGGAGATTCATGGAGATTCATGGACATTTATTCAGGAGATGCATGGAGGAGATTCATGGAGATTCATAGAGGAGATTCATAGAGGAGATTCATGGAGGAGATTCATGGAGATTCATGGAGGAGGTTCATGGAGATTCATGGAGATTCATGGAGATTCATGGAAATTCATACAGGAGATTCATACAGGAGATTCATGGAGGAGATTCATGGAGATTCATGGAGATTCATAGAGGAGATTCATGGAGGAGATTCATGGAGATTCATGGAGGAGATTCATGGAGGAGATTCATGGAGGAGATTCATGGAGATTCATGGAGATTCGTGGAGATTCATGGAGATTCATAGAGGAGATTCGTACAGGAGATTCATGGAGGAGATTCATGGAGATTCATGGAGATTCATAGAGGAGATTCATGGAGGAGATTCATGGAGATTCTTGGAGGAGGTTCATGGAGATTCATGGAGATTCATGGAGATTCATGGAGATTCATACAGGAGATTCATGGAGATTCATGGAGATTCATGGAGATTCATGGAGATTCATGGAGATTCATGCAGATTCATACAGGAGATTCATGGAGGAGATTCATGGAGATTCATGTAGATTCATGGAGGAGGTTCATGGATATTTATAGAGGAGATTCATGGAGATTCATGGAGATTCATGGAGATTCATGAAGATTCATGGAGATTCATGGAGATTCATGGAGATTCATGGAGATTCATGAAGATTCATGGAGATTCATGCAGAAGGTTCATGGAGATTCATGGAGATTCATGGAGATTCATGAAGATTCATGGAGATTCATGGAGATTCATGGAGATTCATGGAGATTCGTGGAGATTCATACAGGAGATTCATGGAGATTCATGGAGATTCATTGAGATGCATGGAGATTCATGGAGATTCATGGTGATTCATGGTGATTCATGGAGATTCATGGAGATTCATGGAGATTCATGGAGGAGGTTCATGGATATTTATAGAGGAGATTCATGGAGATTCATGGAGGAGATTCATGGAGATTCATGGAGATTCATGGAGTAGGTTCATGGATATTTATAGGGGAGATTCATGGAGATTCATGGAGGAGGTTCATGGAGATTCATGGAGATTCATGGAGGAGATTCATGGAGATTCATGGAGCTCCATGGAGATTCGTGGAGCTCCATGGAGATTCGTGGAGATTCATGGAGGAGATTCATGAAGATTCATGAAGAGTCATGGAGGAGGTTCATGGAGATTCATGGAGATTCTTGGAGATTCATGGAGATTCATGGAGATTCATGCAGAAGGTTCATGGAGATTCATGGAGATTCATGGAGATTCATGGAGATTCATGGAGATTCATGGAGATTCATGGAGATTCGTGGAGATTCATGGAGATTCATGGAGATTCATGGAGATTCGTGGAGATTCATACAGGAGATTCATGGAGATTCATGGAGATTCATGGAGATTCATGGAGGAGATTCATGGAGATTCATGGAGATTCATGGAGTAGGTTCATGGATATTTATAGGGGAGATTCATGGAGATTCATGGAAGAGGTTCATGGAGATTCATGGAGATTCATGGAGGAGATTCATGGAGATTCATGGAGATTCATGGAGATTCATGGAGATACATACAGGAGATTCATGGAGATTCATGGAGATTCATGGAGATTCATGGAGGAGATTCATGGAGATTCATGGAGATTCATGGTGATTCATGGAGGAGATTCATGGAGATTCATACAGGAGATTCATGGACATTCATACAGGAGATTCATGGAGATTCATGGAGGAGATTCATGCAGAAGGTTCATGGAGATTCATGGAGGTTCATGGAGATTCATGGAGATTCATGGAGATTCATGGAGATTCATGGAGATTCATTCAGATTCATACAGGAGATTCATGGAGGAGATTCATGGAGATTCATGGAGCTCCATGGAGATTCGTGGAGATTCATGGAGGAGATTCATGAAGATTCATGAAGAGTCATGGAGGAGGTTCATGGAGATTCATGGAGATTCTTGGAGATTCATGGAGATTCATGGAGATTCATGCAGAAGGTTCATGGAGATTCATGGAGATTCATGGAGATTCATGGAGATTCATGGAGATTCATGGAGATTCATGGAGATTCGTGGAGATTCATGGAAATTCATGGAGATTCATGGAGATTCGTGGAGATTCATACAGGAGATTCATGGAGATTCATGGAGATTCATGGAGGAGATTCATGGATATTCATGGAGATTCATGGAGATTCATACAGGAGATTCATGGAGATTCATGGAGATACATGGAGGAGATTCATGGAGTTTCGTGGAGATTGATACAGCAGATTCATGGATATTCTTGGAGGAGATTCATGGAGATTCATGGAGGAGATTCAAGGAGATTTATGGAGATTCATGGAGGAGATTCATGGAGATTCATGGAGATTCATGGAGATTCATGGAGATTCATGGAGATTCACGGAGATTCATGGAGATTCATGGACATTCATGGACGAGATTCATGGGGATTCATGGAGATTCATGGAGATTCATGGAGATTCATGGAGATTCATACAGGAGATTCATGGAGATTCAAGGAGGAGATTCATACAGGAGATTCATGGAGGAGATTCATGGAGATTCATGGAGATTCATACAGGAGATTCATGGAGATTCATAGAGGAGATTCATGGAGATTCATGGAGGAGATTCATACAGGAGATTCATGGAGGAGATTCATGGGGATTCATGGAGATTCATGGAGATTCATGGAGATTCATGGAGGAGATTCATGGAGATTCATGGAGATTCATTCAGGAGATGCATGGAGGAGATTCATGGAGATTCATGGAGGAGATTCATGGAGATTCGTGGAGATTCATGGAGATTCATGCAGAAGGTTCATGGAGATTCATGGAGATTCATGGAGATTCATGGAGATTCATGGAGATTCATGGAGATTCATGGAGATTTATTCAGGAGATGCATGGAGGAGATTCATGGAGATTCATGCAGGAGATTCATGGAGATTCATGGAGGAGATTCATGGAGATTCATGGAGGAGGTTCGTGGGTATTTATAGAGGAGATTCATGGAGATTCATGGAGATTCATGGAGATGGATGGAGATTCATGGAGATTCATACAGGAGATTTATGGAGATTCATGGAGGAGATTCATACAGGAGATTCATGGAGGAGATTCATGGAGATTCATGGAGATACATGGAGATTCATGGAGATTCATACAGGAGATTCATACAACAGATTCATGGAGATTCATGGAGGAGGTTCATGGAGATTCATGGAGATTCATACAGGAGATTCATACAACAGATTCATGGAGATTCATGGAGTAGATTCATGGAGATTCATGGAGATTCATGGAGATTCATGGAGATTCATGGAGGAGATTCATACAGGAGATTCATGGAGGAGATTCATGGAGATTCATGGAGATTCATACAGGAGATTCATACAACAGATTCATGGAGATTCATGGAGATTCATACAGGAGATTCATGGAGGAGATTCATGGAGATTCATGGAGGAGCTTCATGGAGATTCATGCAGAAGGTTCATGGAGATTCATGGAGGTTCTTGGAGCTCCATGGAGATTCATGGAGATTCATGGAGATTCATACAGGAGATTCATACAACAGATTCATGGAGATTCATGGAGTAGATTCATGGAGATTCATGGAGATTCATGGAGATTCATGGAGATTCATGGAGATTCACGGAGATTCATGGAGATTCATGGACATTCATGGACGAGATTCATGGGGATTCATGGAGATTCATGGAGATTCATGGAGATTCAGGGAGGAGATTCATGGAGATTCATGGAGATTCATGGAGGAGATTCATGGAGATTCATGGAAATTCATACAGGAGATTCATACAGGAGGTTCATGGAGGAGATTCATGGAGATTCATTTAGATTCATGGAGGTTCATGGATGAGATTCATAGAGATTCATGGAGGAGGTTCATGGATATTTATAGAGGGGATTCATGGAGATTCATAGAGATTAATGGAGGAGGTTCATGGAGTTCCATGGAGATTCATGGAGATTCATGGAGGAGATTCATGGAGATTCATGCAGGAGATTCATGGAGATTCATGGAGTAGATTCATGGAGATTCATGGAGATTCATGGAGATTCATAGAGGAGATTCATGGAGATTCATGTAGATTCATGGAGATTCATGCAGATTCATACAGGAGATTCATGGAGGAGATTCATGGAGATTCATGTAGATTCATGGAGGAGGTTCATGGATATTTATAGAGGAGATTCATGGAGATTCATGGAGATTCATGGAGATTCATGGAGATTCATGAAGATTCATGGAGATTCATGCAGAAGGTTCATGGAGATTCATTGAGATTCATGGAGGAGGTTCATGGATATTTATAGACGAGATTCATGGAGATTCATGGAGATTCATGGAGGAGGTTCATGGATATTTATAGAGGAGATTCATGGAGATTCAAGGGGGAGGTTCATGGAGATTCATGGAGATTCATGGAGGAGATTCATGGAGATTCATGGAGGAGATTCATGGAGGAGATTCATGGAGGAGATTCATGGAGGAGATTCATGGAGATTCATGGAGATTCATGGAGTAGGTTCATGGATATTTATAGGGGAGATTCATGGAGATTCATGGAGGAGGTTCATGGAGATTCATGTAGATTCATGGAGATTCATGGAGATTCATTGAGATTCATGGAGATTCATGGAGATTCATGGTGATTCATGGTGATTCATGGAGATTCATGGAGATTCATGGAGATTCATGGAGGAGGTTCATGGATATTTATAGAGGAGATTCATGGAGATTCATGGAGGAGATTCATGGAGATTCATGGAGATTCATGGAGATTCATGGAGATTCATGGAGATTCATGGAGTAGGTTCATGGATATTTATAGGGGAGATTCATGGAGATTCTTGGAGGAGGTTCATGGAGATTCATGGAGATTCATGGAGATTCATGGAGATTCATGGAGATTCATGGAGATTCATGGAGATTCATGGAGATTCATGGAGATTCATGGAGATTCATGCAGATTCATACAGGAGATTCATGGAGGAGATTCATGGAGATTCATGTAGATTCATGGAGGAGGTTCATGGATATTTATAGAGGAGATTCATGGAGATTCATGGAGATTCATGGAGATTCATGAAGATTCATGGAGATTCATGGAGATTCATGGAGATTCATGGAGATTCATGAAGATTCATGGAGATTCATGCAGAAGGTTCATGGAGATTCATGGAGATTCATGGAGATTCATGAAGATTCATGGAGATTCATGGAGATTCATGGAGATTCATGGAGATTCGTGGAGATTCATACAGGAGATTCATGGAGATTCATGGAGATTCATTGAGATGCATGGAGATTCATGGAGATTCATGGTGATTCATGGAGATTCTTGGAGATTCATGGAGATTCATGGAGATTCATGCAGAAGGTTCATGGAGATTCATGGAGATTCATGGAGATTCATGGAGGAGATTCATGGAGATTCATGGAGATTCATGGAGTAGGTTCATGGATATTTATAGGGGAGATTCATGGAGATTCATGGAAGAGGTTCATGGAGATTCATGGAGATTCATGGAGGAGATTCATGGAGATTCATGGAGATTCATGGAGATTCATGGAGATACATACAGGAGATTCATGGAGATTCATGGAGATTCATGGAGATTCATGGAGGAGATTCATGGAGATTCATGGAGATTCATGGTGATTCATGGAGGAGATTCATGGAGATTCATACAGGAGATTCATGGACATTCATACAGGAGATTCATGGAGATTCATGGAGGAGATTCATGCAGAAGGTTCATGGAGATTCATGGAGGTTCATGGAGATTCATGGAGATTCATGGAGATTCATGGAGATTCATGGAGATTCATTCAGATTCATACAGGAGATTCATGGAGGAGATTCATGGAGATTCATGGAGCTCCATGGAGATTCGTGGAGATTCATGGAGGAGATTCATGAAGATTCATGAAGAGTCATGGAGGAGGTTCATGGAGATTCATGGAGATTCTTGGAGATTCATGGAGATTCATGGAGATTCATGCAGAAGGTTCATGGAGATTCATGGAGATTCATGGAGATTCATGGAGATTCATGGAGATTCATGGAGATTCATGGAGATTCGTGGAGATTCATGGAAATTCATGGAGATTCATGGAGATTCGTGGAGATTCATACAGGAGATTCATGGAGATTCATGGAGATTCATGGAGGAGATTCATGGATATTCATGGAGATTCATGGAGATTCATACAGGAGATTCATGGAGATTCATGGAGATACATGGAGGAGATTCATGGAGTTTCGTGGAGATTGATACAGGAGATTCATGGATATTCTTGGAGGAGATTCATGGAGATTCATGGAGGAGATTCAAGGAGATTTATGGAGATTCATGGAGGAGATTCATGGAGATTCATGGAGATTCATGGAGATTCATGGAGATTCATGGAGATTCACGGAGATTCATGGAGATTCATGGACATTCATGGACGAGATTCATGGGGATTCATGGAGATTCATGGAGATTCATGGAGATTCATGGAGATTCATACAGGAGATTCATGGAGATTCATGGAGGAGATTCATACAGGAGATTCATGGAGGAGATTCATGGAGATTCATGGAGATTCATACAGGAGATTCATGGAGATTCATAGAGGAGATTCATGGAGATTCATGGAGGAGATTCATACAGGAGATTCATGGAGGAGATTCATGGGGATTCATGGAGATTCATGGAGATTCATGGAGATTCATGGAGGAGATTCATGGAGATTCATGGAGATTCATTCAGGAGATGCATGGAGGAGATTCATGGAGATTCATGGAGGAGATTCGTGGAGATTCATGGAGATTCATGCAGAAGGTTCATGGAGATTCATGGAGATTCATGGAGATTCATGGAGATTCATGGAGATTCATGGAGATTCATGGAGATTCATGGAGATTTATTCAGGAGATGCATGGAGGAGATTCATGGAGATTCATGCAGGAGATTCATGGAGATTCATGGAGGAGATTCATGGAGATTCATGGAGGAGGTTCGTGGGTATTTATAGAGGAGATTCATGGAGATTCATGGAGATTCATGGAGATGGATGGAGATTCAAGGAGATTCATACAGGAGATTTATGGAGATTCATGGAGGAGATTCATACAGGAGATTCATGGAGGAGATTCATGGAGATTCATGGAGATACATGGAGATTCATGGAGATTCATACAGGAGATTCATACAACAGATTCATGGAGATTCATGGAGGAGGTTCATGGAGATTCATGGAGATTCATGGAGGATATTCATGGAGATTCATGGAGATTCATGGAGATTCATAGAGGAGATTCATACAGGAGATTCATGGAGGAGATTCATGGAGATTCATGGAGATTCATACAGGAGATTCATACAACAGATTCATGGAGATTCATGGAGATTCATACAGGAGATTCATGGAGGAGATTCATGGAGATTCATGGAGGAGCTTCATGGAGATTCATGCAGAAGGTTCATGGAGATTCATGGAGGTTCTTGGAGCTCCATGGAGATTCATGGAGATTCATGGAGATTCATACAGGAGATTCATACAACAGATTCATGGAGATTCATGGAGTAGATTCATGGAGATTCATGGAGATTCATGGAGATTCATGGAGATTCATGGAGATTCACGGAGATTCATGGAGATTCATGGACATTCATGGACGAGATTCATGGGGATTCATGGAGATTCATGGAGATTCATGGAGATTCAGGGAGGAGATTCATGGAGATTCATGGAGATTCATGGAGGAGATTCATGGAGATTCATGGAAATTCATACAGGAGATTCATACAGGAGGTTCATGGAGGAGATTCATGGAGATTCATTTAGATTCATGGAGGTTCATGGATGAGATTCATAGAGATTCATGGAGGAGGTTCATGGATATTTATAGAGGGGATTCATGGAGATTCATAGAGATTAATGGAGGAGGTTCATGGAGTTCCATGGAGATTCATGGAGATTCATGGAGGAGATTCATGGAGATTCATGCAGGAGATTCATGGAGATTCATGGAGTAGATTCATGGAGATTCATGGAGATTCATGGAGATTCATAGAGGAGATTCATGGAGATTCATGTAGATTCATGGAGATTCATGCAGATTCATACAGGAGATTCATGGAGGAGATTCATGGAGATTCATGTAGATTCATGGAGGAGGTTCATGGATATTTATAGAGGAGATTCATGGAGATTCATGGAGATTCATGGAGATTCATGGAGATTCATGAAGATTCATGGAGATTCATGCAGAAGGTTCATGGAGATTCATTGAGATTCATGGAGGAGGTTCATGGATATTTATAGACGAGATTCATGGAGATTCATGGAGATTCATGGAGGAGGTTCATGGATATTTATAGAGGAGATTCATGGAGATTCATGGGGGAGGTTCATGGAGATTCATGGAGATTCATGGAGGAGATTCATGGAGGAGATTCATGGAGGAGATTCATGGAGGAGATTCATGGAGGAGATTCATGGAGATTCATGGAGATTCATGGAGTAGGTTCATGGATATTTATAGGGGAGATTCATGGAGATTCATGGAGGAGGTTCATGGAGATTCATGGAGATTCATGGAGATTCATGGAGATTCATTGAGATTCATGGAGATTCATGGAGATTCATGGTGATTCATGGTGATTCATGGAGATTCATGGAGATTCATGGAGATTCATGGAGGAGGTTCATGGATATTTATAGAGGAGATTCATGGAGATTCATGGAGGAGATTCATGGAGATTCATGGAGATTCATGGAGATTCATGGAGATTCATGGAGATTCATGGAGTAGGTTCATGGATATTTATAGGGGAGATTCATGGAGATTCTTGGAGGAGGTTCATGGAGATTCATGGAGATTCATGGAGATTCATGGAGATTCATGGAGATTCACGGAGATTCATGGAGATTCATGGACATTCATGGACGAGATTCATGGGGATTCATGGAGATTCATGGAGATACATGGAGATTCATGGAGATTCATACAGGAGATTCATACAACAGATTCATGGAGATTCATGGAGGAGGTTCATGGAGATTCATGGAGATTCATGGAGGATATTCATGGAGATTCATGGAGATTCATGGAGATTCATAGAGGAGATTCATACAGGAGATTCATGGAGGAGATTCATGGAGATTCATGGAGATTCATACAGGAGATTCATACAACAGATTCATGGAGATTCATGGAGATTCATACAGGAGATTCATGGAGGAGATTCATGGAGATTCATGGAGGAGCTTCATGGAGATTCATGCAGAAGGTTCATGGAGATTCATGGAGGTTCTTGGAGCTCCATGGAGATTCATGGAGATTCATGGAAATTCATACAGGAGATTCATACAACAGATTCATGGAGATTCATGGAGTAGATTCATGGAGATTCATGGAGATTCATGGAGATTCATGGAGATTCATGGAGATTCACGGAGATTCATGGAGATTCATGGACATTCATGGACGAGATTCATGGGGATTCATGGAGATTCATGGAGATTCATGGAGATTCAGGGAGGAGATTCATGGAGATTCATGGAGATTCATGGAGGAGATTCATGGAGATTCATGGAAATTCATACAGGAGATTCATACAGGAGGTTCATGGAGGAGATTCATGGAGATTCATTTAGATTCATGGAGGTTCATGGATGAGATTCATAGAGATTCATGGAGGAGGTTCATGGATATTTATAGAGGGGATTCATGGAGATTCATAGAGATTAATGGAGGAGGTTCATGGAGTTCCATGGAGATTCATGGAGATTCATGGAGGAGATTCATGGAGATTCATGCAGGAGATTCATGGAGATTCATGGAGTAGATTCATGGAGATTCATGGAGATTCATGGAGATTCATAGAGGAGATTCATGGAGATTCATGTAGATTCATGGAGATTCATGCAGATTCATACAGGAGATTCATGGAGGAGATTCATGGAGATTCATGTAGATTCATGGAGGAGGTTCATGGATATTTATAGAGGAGATTCATGGAGATTCATGGAGATTCATGGAGATTCATGGAGATTCATGAAGATTCATGGAGATTCATGCAGAAGGTTCATGGAGATTCATTGAGATTCATGGAGGAGGTTCATGGATATTTATAGACGAGATTCATGGAGATTCATGGAGATTCATGGAGGAGGTTCATGGATATTTATAGAGGAGATTCATGGAGATTCATGGGGGAGGTTCATGGAGATTCATGGAGATTCATGGAGGAGATTCATGGAGATTCATGGAGGAGATTCATGGAGGAGATTCATGGAGGAGATTCATGGAGGAGATTCATGGAGATTCATGGAGATTCATGGAGTAGGTTCATGGATATTTATAGGGGAGATTCATGGAGATTCATGGAGGAGGTTCATGGAGATTCATGTAGATTCATGGAGATTCATGGAGATTCATTGAGATTCATGGAGATTCATGGAGATTCATGGAGATTCATGGAGATTCATGGAGGAGGTTCATGGATATTTATAGAGGAGATTCATGGAGATTCATGGAGGAGATTCATGGAGATTCATGGACACTCATGGAGATTCATGGAGATTCATGGAGATTCATGGAGTAGGTTCATGGATATTTATAGGGGAGATTCATGGAGATTCTTGGAGGAGGTTCATGGAGATTCATGGAGATTCATGGAGATTCATGGAGATTCATGGAGATTCATGGAGATTCATGGAGATTCATGGAGATTCATGAAGATTCATGGAGATTCATGGAGATTCATGGAGATTCATGGAGATTCATGAAGATTCATGCAGAAGGTTCATGGAGATTCATGGAGATTCATGGAGATTCATGAAGATTCATGGAGATTCATGGAGATTCATGGAGATTCATGGAGATTCGTGGAGATTCATACAGGAGATTCATGGAGATTCATGGAGATTCATTGAGATGCATGGAGATTCATGGAGATTCATGGTGATTCATGGAGATTCTTGGAGATTCATGGAGATTCATGGAGATTCATGCAGAAGGTTCATGGAGATTCATGGAGATTCATGGAGATTCATGGAGGAGATTCATGGAGATTCATGGAGATTCATGGAGTAGGTTCATGGATATTTATAGGGGAGATTCATGGAGATTCATGGAAGAGGTTCATGGAGATTCATGGAGATTCATGGAGGAGATTCATGGAGATTCATGGAGATTCATGGAGATTCATGGAGATACATACAGGAGATTCATGGAGATTCATGGAGATTCATGGAGATTCATGGAGGAGATTCATGGAGATTCATGGAGATTCATGGTGATTCATGGAGGAGATTCATGGAGATTCATACAGGAGATTCATGGACATTCATACAGGAGATTCATGGAGATTCATGGAGGAGATTCATGCAGAAGGTTCATGGAGATTCATGGAGGTTCATGGAGATTCATGGAGATTCATGGAGATTCATGGAGATTCATGGAGATTCATTCAGATTCATACAGGAGATTCATGGAGGAGATTCATGGAGATTCATGGAGATTCATACAGGAGATTCATGGAGATTCATAGAGGAGATTCATGGAGATTCATGGAGGAGATTCATACAGGAGATTCATGGAGGAGATTCATGGGGATTCATGGAGATTCATGGAGATTCATGGAGATTCATGGAGGAGATTCATGGAGATTCATGGAGATTCATTCAGGAGATGCATGGAGGAGATTCATGGAGATTCATGGAGGAGATTCGTGGAGATTCATGGAGATTCATGCAGAAGGTTCATGGAGATTCATGGAGATTCATGGAGATTCATGGAGATTCATGGAGATTCATGGAGATTCATGGAGATTCATGGAGATTTATTCAGGAGATGCATGGAGGAGATTCATGGAGATTCATGCAGGAGATTCATGGAGATTCATGGAGGAGATTCATGGAGATTCATGGAGGAGGTTCGTGGGTATTTATAGAGGAGATTCATGGAGATACATGGAGATTCATGGAGATGGATGGAGATTCAAGGAGATTCATACAGGAGATTTATGGAGATTCATGGAGGAGATTCATACAGGAGATTCATGGAGGAGATTCATGGAGATTCATGGAGATACATGGAGATTCATGGAGATTCATACAGGAGATTCATACAACAGATTCATGGAGATTCATGGAGGAGGTTCATGGAGATTCATGGAGATTCATGGAGGATATTCATGGAGATTCATGGAGATTCATGGAGATTCATAGAGGAGATTCATACAGGAGATTCATGGAGGAGATTCATGGAGATTCATGGAGATTCATACAGGAGATTCATACAACAGATTCATGGAGATTCATGGAGATTCATACAGGAGATTCATGGAGGAGATTCATGGAGATTCATGGAGGAGCTTCATGGAGTTTCATGCAGAAGGTTCATGGAGATTCATGGAGGTTCTTGGAGCTCCATGGAGATTCATGGAGATTCATGGAGATTCATACAGGAGATTCATACAACAGATTCATGGAGATTCATGGAGTAGATTCATGGAGATTCATGGAGATTCATGGAGATTCATGGAGATTCATGGAGATTCACGGAGATTCATGGAGATTCATGGACATTCATGGACGAGATTCATGGGGATTCATGGAGATTCATGGAGATTCATGGAGATTCAGGGAGGAGATTCATGGAGATTCATGGAGATTCATGGAGGAGATTCATGGAGATTCATGGAAATTCATACAGGAGATTCATACAGGAGGTTCATGGAGGAGATTCATGGAGATTCATTTAGATTCATGGAGGTTCATGGATGAGATTCATAGAGATTCATGGAGGAGGTTCATGGATATTTATAGAGGGGATTCATGGAGATTCATAGAGATTAATGGAGGAGGTTCATGGAGTTCCATGGAGATTCATGGAGATTCATGGAGGAGATTCATGGAGATTCATGCAGGAGATTCATGGAGATTCATGGAGTAGATTCATGGAGATTCATGGAGATTCATGGAGATTCATAGAGGAGATTCATGGAGATTCATGTAGATTCATGGAGATTCATGCAGATTCATACAGGAGATTCATGGAGGAGATTCATGGAGATTCATGTAGATTCATGGAGGAGGTTCATGGATATTTATAGAGGAGATTCATGGAGATTCATGGAGATTCATGGAGATTCATGGAGATTCATGAAGATTCATGGAGATTCATGCAGAAGGTTCATGGAGATTCATTGAGATTCATGGAGGAGGTTCATGGATATTTATAGACGAGATTCATGGAGATTCATGGAGATTCATGGAGGAGGTTCATGGATATTTATAGAGGAGATTCATGGAGATTCATGGGGGAGGTTCATGGAGATTCATGGAGATTCATGGAGGAGATTCATGGAGGAGATTCATGGAGGAGATTCATGGAGGAGATTCATGGAGGAGATTCATGGAGATTCATGGAGATTCATGGAGTAGGTTCATGGATATTTATAGGGGAGATTCATGGAGATTCATGGAGGAGGTTCATGGAGATTCATGGAGATTCATGGAGATTCATGGAGATTCATTGAGATTCATGGAGATTCATGGAGATTCATGGTGATTCATGGTGATTCATGGAGATTCATGGAGATTCATGGAGATTCATGGAGGAGGTTCATGGATATTTATAGAGGAGATTCATGGAGATTCATGGAGGAGATTCATGGAGATTCATGGAGATTCATGGAGATTCATGGAGATTCATGGAGATTCATGGAGTAGGTTCATGGATATTTATAGGGGAGATTCATGGAGATTCTTGGAGGAGGTTCATGGAGATTCATGGAGATTCATGGAGATTCATGGAGATTCATGGAGATTCACGGAGATTCATGGAGATTCATGGACATTCATGGACGAGATTCATGGGGATTCATGGAGATTCATGGAGATACATGGAGATTCATGGAGATTCATACAGGAGATTCATACAACAGATTCATGGAGATTCATGGAGGAGGTTCATGGAGATTCATGGAGATTCATGGAGGATATTCATGGAGATTCATGGAGATTCATGGAGATTCATAGAGGAGATTCATACAGGAGATTCATGGAGGAGATTCATGGAGATTCATGGAGATTCATACAGGAGATTCATACAACAGATTCATGGAGATTCATGGAGATTCATACAGGAGATTCATGGAGGAGATTCATGGAGATTCATGGAGGAGCTTCATGGAGATTCATGCAGAAGGTTCATGGAGATTCATGGAGGTTCTTGGAGCTCCATGGAGATTCATGGAGATTCATGGAGATTCATACAGGAGATTCATACAACAGATTCATGGAGATTCATGGAGTAGATTCATGGAGATTCATGGAGATTCATGGAGATTCATGGAGATTCATGGAGATTCACGGAGATTCATGGAGATTCATGGACATTCATGGACGAGATTCATGGGGATTCATGGAGATTCATGGAGATTCATGGAGATTCAGGGAGGAGATTCATGGAGATTCATGGAGATTCATGGAGGAGATTCATGGAGATTCATGGAAATTCATACAGGAGATTCATACAGGAGGTTCATGGAGGAGATTCATGGAGATTCATTTAGATTCATGGAGGTTCATGGATGAGATTCATAGAGATTCATGGAGGAGGTTCATGGATATTTATAGAGGGGATTCATGGAGATTCATAGAGATTAATGGAGGAGGTTCATGGAGTTCCATGGAGATTCATGGAGATTCATGGAGGAGATTCATGGAGATTCATGCAGGAGATTCATGGAGATTCATGGAGTAGATTCATGGAGATTCATGGAGATTCATGGAGATTCATAGAGGAGATTCATGGAGATTCATGTAGATTCATGGAGATTCATGCAGATTCATACAGGAGATTCATGGAGGAGATTCATGGAGATTCATGTAGATTCATGGAGGAGGTTCATGGATATTTATAGAGGAGATTCATGGAGATTCATGGAGATTCATTGAGATTCATGGAGATTCATGGAGATTCATGGAGATTCATGGAGATTCATGGAGGAGGTTCATGGATATTTATAGAGGAGATTCATGGAGATTCATGGAGGAGATTCATGGAGATTCATGGAGACTCATGGAGATTCATGGAGATTCATGGAGATTCATGGAGTAGGTTCATGGATATTTATAGGGGAGATTCATGGAGATTCTTGGAGGAGGTTCATGGAGATTCATGGAGATTCATGGAGATTCATGGAGATTCATGGAGATTCATGGAGATTCATGGAGATTCATGGAGATTCATGAAGATTCATGGAGATTCATGGAGATTCATGGAGATTCATGGAGATTCATGAAGATTCATGGAGATTCATGCAGAAGGTTCATGGAGATTCATGGAGATTCATGGAGATTCATGAAGATTCATGGAGATTCATGGAGATTCATGGAGATTCATGGAGATTCGTGGAGATTCATACAGGAGATTCATGGAGATTCATGGAGATTCATTGAGATGCATGGAGATTCATGGAGATTCATGGTGATTCATGGAGATTCTTGGAGATTCATGGAGATTCATGGAGATTCATGCAGAAGGTTCATGGAGATTCATGGAGATTCATGGAGATTCATGGAGGAGATTCATGGAGATTCATGGAGATTCATGGAGTAGGTTCATGGATATTTATAGGGGAGATTCATGGAGATTCATGGAAGAGGTTCATGGAGATTCATGGAGATTCATGGAGGAGATTCATGGAGATTCATGGAGATTCATGGAGATTCATGGAGATACATACAGGAGATTCATGGAGATTCATGGAGATTCATGGAGATTCATGGAGGAGATTCATGGAGATTCATGGAGATTCATGGTGATTCATGGAGGAGATTCATGGAGATTCATACAGGAGATTCATGGACATTCATACAGGACATTCATGGAGATTCATGGAGGAGATTCATGCAGAAGGTTCATGGAGATTCATGGAGGTTCATGGAGATTCATGGAGATTCATGGAGATTCATGGAGATTCATGGAGATTCATTCAGATTCATACAGGAGATTCATGGAGGAGATTCATGGAGATTCATGGAGCTCCATGGAGATTCGTGGAGATTCATGGAGGAGATTCATGAAGATTCATGAAGAGTCATGGAGGAGGTTCATGGAGATTCATGGAGATTCTTGGAGATTCATGGAGATTCATGGAGATTCATGCAGAAGGTTCATGGAGATTCATGGAGATTCATGGAGATTCATGGAGATTCATGGAGATTCATGGAGATTCATGGAGATTCGTGGAGATTCATGGAAATTCATGGAGATTCATGGAGATTCGTGGAGATTCATACAGGAGATTCATGGAGATTCATGGAGATTCATGGAGGAGATTCATGGATATTCATGGAGATTCATGGAGATTCATACAGGAGATTCATGGAGATTCATGGAGATACATGGAGGAGATTCATGGAGTTTCGTGGAGATTGATACAGGAGATTCATGGATATTCTTGGAGGAGATTCATGGAGATTCATGGAGGAGATTCAAGGAGATTTATGGAGATTCATGGAGGAGATTCATGGAGATTCATGGAGATTCATGGAGATTCATGGAGATTCATGGAGATTCACGGAGATTCATGGAGATTCATGGACATTCATGGACGAGATTCATGGGGATTCATGGAGATTCATGGAGATTCATGGAGATTCATGGAGATTCATACAGGAGATTCATGGAGATTCATGGAGGATATTCATACAGGAGATTCATGGAGGAGATTCATGGAGATTCATGGAGATTCATACAGGAGATTCATGGAGATTCATAGAGGAGATTCATGGAGATTCATGGAGGAGATTCATACAGGAGATTCATGGAGGAGATTCATGGGGATTCATGGAGATTCATGGAGATTCATGGAGATTCATGGAGGAGATTCATGGAGATTCATGGAGATTCATTCAGGAGATGCATGGAGGAGATTCATGGAGGAGATTCATGGAGATTCATGGAGGAGATTCATGGAGATTCGTGGAGATTCATGGAGATTCATGCAGAAGGTTCATGGAGATTCATGGAGATTCATGGAGATTCATGGAGATTCATGGAGTTTCATCGAGATTCATGGAGATTCATGGAGATTTATTCAGGAGATGCATGGAGGAGATTCATGGAGATTCATGCAGGAGATTCATGGAGATTCATGGAGGAGATTCATGGAGATTCATGAAGGTGGTTCGTGGGTATTTATAGAGGAGATTCATGGAGATTCATGGAGATTCATGGAGATGGATGGAGATTCATGGAGATTCATACAGGAGATTTATGGAGATTCATGGAGGAGATTCATACAGGAGATTCATGGAGGAGATTCATGGAGATTCATGGAGATACATGGAGATTCATGGAGATTCATACAGGAGATTCATACAACAGATTCATGGAGATTCATGGAGGAGGTTCATGGAGATTCATGGAGATTCATGGAGGATATTCATGGAGATTCATGGAGATTCATGGAGATTCATAGAGGAGATTCATACAGGAGATTCATGGAGGAGATTCATGGAGATTCATGGAGATTCATACAGGAGATTCATACAACAGATTCATGGAGATTCATGGAGATTCATACAGGAGATTCATGGAGGAGATTCATGGAGATTCATGGAGGAGCTTCATGGAGATTCATGCAGAAGGTTCATGGAGATTCATGGAGGTTCTTGGAGCTCCATGGAGATTCATGGAGATTCATGGAGATTCATACAGGAGATTCATACAACAGATTCATGGAGATTCATGGAGTAGATTCATGGAGATTCATGGAGATTCATGGAGATTCATGGAGATTCATGGAGATTCACGGAGATTCATGGAGATTCATGGACATTCATGGACGAGATTCATGGGGATTCATGGAGATTCATGGAGATTCATGGAGATTCAGGGAGGAGATTCATGGAGATTCATGGAGATTCATGGAGGAGATTCATGGAGATTCATGGAAATTCATACAGGAGATTCATACAGGAGGTTCATGGAGGAGATTCATGGAGATTCATTTAGATTCATGGAGGTTCATGGATGAGATTCATAGAGATTCATGGAGGAGGTTCATGGATATTTATAGAGGGGATTCATGGAGATTCATAGAGATTAATGGAGGAGGTTCATGGAGTTCCATGGAGATTCATGGAGATTCATGGAGGAGATTCATGGAGATTCATGCAGGAGATTCATGGAGATTCATGGAGTAGATTCATGGAGATTCATGGAGATTCATGGAGATTCATAGAGGAGATTCATGGAGATTCATGTAGATTCATGGAGATTCATGCAGATTCATACAGGAGATTCATGGAGGAGATTCATGGAGATTCATGTAGATTCATGGAGGAGGTTCATGGATATTTATAGAGGAGATTCATGGAGATTCATGGAGATTCATGGAGATTCATGGAGATTCATGAAGATTCATGGAGATTCATGCAGAAGGTTCATGGAGATTCATTGAGATTCATGGAGGAGGTTCATGGATATTTATAGATGAGATTCATGGAGATTCATGGAGATTCATGGAGGAGGTTCATGGATATTTATAGAGGAGATTCATGGAGATTCATGGGGGAGGTTCATGGAGATTCATGGAGATTCATGGAGGAGATTCATGGAGATTCATGGAGGAGATTCATGGAGGAGATTCATGGAGGAGATTCATGGAGGAGATTCATGGAGATTCATGGAGATTCATGGAGTAGGTTCATGGATATTTATAGGGGAGATTCATGGAGATTCATGGAGGAGGTTCATGGAGATTCATGGAGATTCATGGAGATTCATGGAGATTCATTGAGATTCATGGAGATTCATGGAGATTCATGGTGATTCATGGTGATTCATGGAGATTCATGGAGATTCATGGAGATTCATGGAGGAGGTTCATGGATATTTATAGAGGAGATTCATGGAGATTCATGGAGGAGATTCATGGAGATTCATGGAGATTCATGGAGATTCATGGAGATTCATGGAGATTCATGGAGTAGGTTCATGGATATTTATAGGGGAGATTCATGGAGATTCTTGGAGGAGGTTCATGGAGATTCATGGAGATTCATGGAGATTCATGGAGATTCATACAGGAGATTCATGGAGATTCATGGAGATTCATGGAGATTCATGGAGATTCATGGAGATTCATGCAGATTCATACAGGAGATTCATGGAGGAGATTCATGGAGATTCATGTAGATTCATGGAGGAGGTTCATGGATATTTATAGAGGAGATTCATGGAGATTCATGGAGATTCATGGAGATTCATGAAGATTCATGGAGATTCATGGAGATTCATGGAGATTCATGGAGATTCATGAAGATTCATGGAGATTCATGCAGAAGGTTCATGGAGATTCATGGAGATTCATGGAGATTCATGAAGATTCATGGAGATTCATGGAGATTCATGGAGATTCATGGAGATTCGTGGAGATTCATACAGGAGATTCATGGAGATTCATGGAGATTCATTGAGATGCATGGAGATTCATGGAGATTCATGGTGATTCATGGAGATTCTTGGAGATTCATGGAGATTCATGGAGATTCATGCAGAAGGTTCATGGAGATTCATGGAGATTCATGGAGATTCATGGAGATTCATGGAGATTCATGGAGATTCATGGAGATTCGTGGAGATTCATGGAGATTCATGGAGATTCATGGAGATTCGTGGAGATTCATACAGGAGATTCATGGAGATTCATGGAGATTCATGGAGATTCATGGAGGAGATTCATGGAGATTCATGGAGATTCATGGAGTAGGTTCATGGATATTTATAGGGGAGATTCATGGAGATTCATGGTAGAGGTTCATGGAGATTCATGGAGATTCATGGAGGAGATTCATGGAGATTCATGGAGATTCATGGAGATTCATGGAGATACATACAGGAGATTCATGGAGATTCATGGAGATTCATGGAGATTCATGGAGGAGATTCATGGAGATTCATGGAGATTCATGGTGATTCATGGAGGAGATTCATGGAGATTCATACAGGAGATTCATGGACATTCATACAGGAGATTCATGGAGATTCATGGAGGAGATTCATGCAGAAGGTTCATGGAGATTCATGGAGGTTCATGGAGATTCATGGAGATTCATGGAGATTCATGGAGATTCATGGAGATTCATTCAGATTCATACAGGAGATTCATGGCGGAGATTCATGGAGATTCATGGAGCTCCATGGAGATTCGTGGAGATTCATGGAGGAGATTCATGAAGATTCATGAAGAGTTATGGAGGAGGTTCATGGAGATTCATGGAGATTCTTGGAGATTCATGGAGATTCATGGAGATTCATGCAGAAGGTTCATGGAGATTCATGGAGATTCATGGAGATTCATGGAGATTCATGGAGATTCATGGAGATTCATGGAGATTCATGGAGATTCGTGGAGATTCATGGAAATTCATGGAGATTCATGGAGATTCGTGGAGATTCATACAGGAGATTCATGGAGATTCATGGAGATTCATGGAGGAGATTCATGGATATTCATGGAGATTCATGGAGATTCATACAGGAGATTCATGGAGATTCATGGAGATACATGGAGGAGATTCATGGAGTTTCGTGGAGATTGATACAGGAGATTCATGGATATTCTTGGAGGAGATTCATGGAGATTCATGGAGGAGATTCAAGGAGATTTATGGAGATTCATGGAGGAGATTCATGGAGATTCATGGAGATTCATGGAGATTCATGGAGATTCATGGAGATTCACGGAGATTCATGGAGATTCATGGACATTCATGGACGAGATTCATGGGGATTCATGGAGATTCATGGAGATTCATGGAGATTCATGGAGATTCATACAGGAGATTCATGGAGATTCATGGAGGAGATTCATACAGGAGATTCATGGAGGAGATTCATGGAGATTCATGGAGATTCATACAGGAGATTCATGGAGATTCATAGAGGAGATTCATGGAGATTCATGGAGGAGATTCATACAGGAGATTCATGGAGGAGATTCATGGGGATTCATGGAGATTCATGGAGATTCATGGAGATTCATGGAGGAGATTCATGGAGATTCATGGAGATTCATTCAGGAGATGCATGGAGGAGATTCATGGAGATTCATGGAGGAGATTCATGGAGATTCGTGGAGATTCATGGAGATTCATGCAGAAGGTTCATGGAGATTCATGGAGATTCATGGAGATTCATGGAGATTCATGGAGATTCATGGAGATTTATTCAGGAGATGCATGGAGGAGATTCATGGAGATTCATACAGGAGATTCATGGAGATTCATGGAGGAGATTCATGGAGATTCATGGAGGAGGTTCGTGGGTATTTATAGAGGAGATTCATGGAGATTCATGGAGATTCATGGAGATGGATGGAGATTCATGGAGATTCATACAGGAGATTTATGGAGATTCATGGAGGAGATTCATACAGGAGATTCATGGAGGAGATTCATGGAGATTCATGGAGATACATGGAGATTCATGGAGATTCATACAGGAGATTCATACAACAGATTCATGGAGATTCATGGAGGAGGTTCATGGAGATTCATGGAGATTCATGGAGGATATTCATGGAGATTCATGGAGATTCATGGAGATTCATAGAGGAGATTCATACAGGAGATTCATGGAGGAGATTCATGGAGATTCATGGAGATTCATACAGGAGATTCATACAACAGATTCATGGAGATTCATGGAGATTCATACAGGAGATTCATGGAGGAGATTCATGGAGATTCATGGAGTAGATTCATGGAGATTCATGGAGATTCATGGAGATTCATAGAGGAGATTCATGGAGATTCATGTAGATTCATGGAGATTCATGCAGATTCATACAGGAGATTCATGGAGGAGATTCATGGAGATTCATGTAGATTCATGGAGGAGGTTCATGGATATTTATAGAGGAGATTCATGGAGATTCATGGAGATTCATGGAGATTCATGGAGATTCATGAAGATTCATGGAGATTCATGCAGAAGGTTCATGGAGATTCATTGAGATTCATGGAGGAGGTTCATGGATATTTATAGACGAGATTCATGGAGATTCATGGAGATTCATGGAGGAGGTTCATGGATATTTATAGAGGAGATTCATGGAGATTCATGGGGGAGGTTCATGGAGATTCATGGAGATTCATGGAGGAGATTCATGGAGATTCATGGAGGAGATTCATGGAGGAGATTCATGGAGGAGATTCATGGAGGAGATTCATGGAGATTCATGGAGATTCATGGAGTAGGTTCATGGATATTTATAGGGGAGATTCATGGAGATTCATGGAGGAGGTTCATGGAGATTCATGGAGATTCATGGAGATTCATGGAGATTCATTGAGATTCATGGAGATTCATGGAGATTCATGGTGATTCATGGTGATTCATGGAGATTCATGGAGATTCATGGAGATTCATGGAGGAGGTTCATGGATATTTATAGAGGAGATTCATGGAGATTCATGGAGATTCATGGAGATTCATGAAGATTCATGGAGATTCATGGAGATTCATGGAGATTCATGGAGATTCATGAAGATTCATGGAGATTCATGCAGAAGGTTCATGGAGATTCATGGAGATTCATGGAGATTCATGAAGATTCATGGAGATTCATGGAGATTCATGGAGATTCATGGAGATTCGTGGAGATTCATACAGGAGATTCATGGAGATTCATGGAGATTCATTGAGATGCATGGAGATTCATGGAGATTCATGGTGATTCATGGTGATTCATGGAGATTCATGGAGATTCATGGAGATTCATGGAGGAGGTTCATGGATATTTATAGAGGAGATTCATGGAGATTCATGGAGTAGGTTCATGGATATTTATAGGGGAGATTCATGGAGGTTCATGGAGGAGGTTCATGGAGATTCATGGAGATTCATGGAGGAGATTCATGGAGATTCATGGAGCTCCATGGAGATTCGTGGAGCTCCATGGAGATTCGTGGAGATTCATGGAGGAGATTCATGAAGATTCATGAAGAGTCATGGAGGAGGTTCATGGAGATTCATGGAGATTCTTGGAGATTCATGGAGATTCATGGAGATTCATGCAGAAGGTTCATGGAGATTCATGGAGATTCATGGAGATTCATGGAGATTCATGGAGATTCATGGAGATTCATGGAGATTCGTGGAGATTCATGGAGATTCATGGAGATTCATGGAGATTCATGGAGATTCGTGGAGATTCATACAGGAGATTCATGGAGATTCATGGAGATTCATGGAGATTCATGGAGGAGATTCATGGAGATTCATGGAGATTCATGGAGTAGGTTCATGGATATTTATAGGGGAGATTCATGGAGATTCATGGAAGAGGTTCATGGAGATTCATGGAGATTCATGGAGGAGATTCATGGAGATTCATGGAGATTCATGGAGATTCATGGAGATACATACAGGAGATTCATGGAGATTCATGGAGATTCATGGAGATTCATGGAGGAGATTCATGGAGATTCATGGAGATTCATGGTGATTCATGGAGGAGATTCATGGAGATTCATACAGGAGATTCATGGACATTCATACAGGAGATTCATGGAGATTCATGGAGGAGATTCATGCAGAAGGTTCATGGAGATTCATGGAGGTTCATGGAGATTCATGGAGATTCATGGAGATTCATGGAGATTCGTGGAGTAGGTTCATGGATATTTATAGAGGAAGTTCATGGAGATTCATGGAGGAGGTTCATGGAGATTCATGGTGATTCATGGAGGAGATTCATGGAGATTCATGGAGATTCATGGAGATTCATGGAGATTCATACAGGAGATTCATGGAGATTCATGGAAGATTCATGGAGATTCATGGAGATTCATGGAGGAGATTCATGGAGATTCATACAGGAGATTCATGGAGATTCATAGAGGAGATTCATGGAGATTCATGAAGATCCATGGAGATTCATGCAGAAGGCTCATGGAGATTCATGGAGATTCATGGAGATTCATGGAGATTTATTCAGGAGATGCATGGAGGAGATTCATGGAGATTCATGGAGATTCATAGAGGAGATTCATGGAGGAGGTTCATGGAGATTCATGGAGATTCATGGAGATTCATGGAAATTCATACAGGAGATTCATACAGGAGATTCATGGAGGAGATTCATGGAGATTCATGGAGATTCATAGAGGAGATTCATGGAGGAGATTCATGGAGATTCATGGAGGAGATTCATGGAGGAGATTCATGGAGGAGATTCATGGAGATTCATGGAGATTCGTGGAGATTCATGGAGATTCATAGAGGAGATTCGTACAGGAGATTCATGCAGGAGGTTCATGGAGATTCATGGAGGAGATTCATGGAGATTCGTGGAGATTCATGGAGATTCATGGATATTCATGAAGATTCGTGGAGATTCATGGAGATTCATGGAGGAGGTTCATGGATATTTATAGAGGAGATTCATGGAGATTCATGGAAAAGATTCATGGAGATTCATACAGGAGATTCATGGAGATTCATAGAGGAGATTCATGGAGATTCATGAAGATCCATGGAGATTCATGCAGAAGGCTCATGGAGATTCATGGAGATTCATGGAGATTCATGGAGATTCATGGAGATTTATTCAGGAGATGCATGGAGGAGATTCATGGAGATTCATGGAGATTCATAGAGGAGATTCATGGAGGAGATTCATGGAGATTCATGGAGGAGGTTCATGGAGATTCATGGAGATTCATGGAGATTCATGGAAATTCATACAGGAGATTCATACAGGAGATTCATGGAGGAGATTCATGGAGATTCATGGAGATTCATGGAGGAGATTCATGGAGATTCATGGAGGAGATTCATGGAGGAGATTCATGGAGGAGATTCATGGAGGAGATTCATGGAGATTCATGGAGGAGGTTCATGGAGATTCATGGAGATTCATGGAGATTCATGGAAATTCATACAGGAGATTCATACAGGAGATTCATGGAGATTCATAGAGGAGATTCATGGAGGAGATTCATGGAGATTCATGGAGGAGATTCATGGAGGAGATTCATGGAGGAGATTCATGGAGGAGATTCATGGAGATTCATGGAGATTCGTGGAGATTCATGGAGATTCATAGAGGAGATTCGTACAGGAGATTCATGCAGGAGGTTCATGGAGATTCATGGAGGAGATTCATGGAGATTCGTGGAGATTCATGGAGATTCATGGATATTCATGAAGATTCGTGGAGATTCATGGAGATTCATGGAGGAGGTTCATGGATATTTATAGAGGAGATTCATGGAGATTCATGGAGGAGATTCATGGAGATTCATGCAGGAGATTCATGGAGATTCATAGAGGAGATTCATGGAGATTCATGAAGATCCATGGAGATTCATGCAGAAGGCTCATGGAGATTCATGCAGATTCATGGAGATTCATGGAGATTCATGGAGATTCATGGAGATTCATGGAGATTTATTCAGGAGATGCATGGAGGAGATTCATGGAGATTCATGGAGATTCATAGAGGAGATTCATGGAGGGGATTCATGGAGATTCATGGAGGAGGTTCATGGAGATTCATGGAGATTCATGGAGATTCATGGAAATTCATACAGGAGATTCATACAGGAGATTCATGGAGGAGATTCATGGAGATTCATGGAGATTCATGGAGGAGATTCATGGAGATTCATGGAGGAGATTCATGGAGGAGATTCATGGAGGAGATTCATGGAGGAGATTCATGGAGATTCATGGAGATTCGTGGAGATTCATGGAGATTCATAGAGGAGATTCGTACAGGAGATTCATGCAGGAGGTTCATGGAGATTCATGGAGGAGATTCATGGAGATTCATGGAGATTCATGGAGATTCATGGAGATTCATGGAGTAGGTTCATGGATATTTATAGGGGAGATTCATGGAGATTCATGGAGGAGGTTCATGGAGATTCATGGAGATTCATGGAGGAGATTCATGGAGATTCATGGAGATTCATGGAGATTCATGGAGATTCATGGAGATTCATGGAGATTCATGGAGATTCATGGAGGAGATTCATGGAGATTCATGGAGATTCATGGAGGAGGTTCGTGGATATTTATGGAGGAGATTCATGGAGATTCATATAGATTCATGGAGGAGATTCATGAAGTTTTATGGAGGCTCATGGAGGAGATTCATGGAAATCCATGGAGATTCATGGAGGAGATTCATGGAGATTCATGGAAATTCATACAGGAGATTCATACAGGAGGTTCATGGAGGAGATTCATGGAGATTCATTTAGATTCATGGAGGTTCATGGATGAGATTCATAGAGATTCATGGAGGAGGTTCATGGATATTTATAGAGGGGATTCATGGAGATTCATAGAGATTAATGGAGGAGGTTCATGGAGTTCCATGGAGATTCATGGAGATTCATGGAGGAGATTCATGGAGATTCATGCAGGAGATTCATGGAGATTCATGGAGTAGATTCATGGAGATTCATGGAGATTCATAGAGGAGATTCATGGAGATTCATGTAGATTCATGGAGATTCATGCAGATTCATACAGGAGATTCATGGAGGAGATTCATGGAGATTCATGTAGATTCATGGAGGAGGTTCATGGATATTTATAGAGGAGATTCATGGAGATTCATGGAGATTCATGGAGATTCATGGAGATTCATGAAGATTCATGAAGATTCATGCAGAAGGTTCATGGAGATTCATTGAGATTCATGGAGATTCATGAAGATTCATGGAGATTCATGGAGATTCATGGAGATTCATGGAGATTCATGGAGATTCATGGAGATTCATGGAGGAGGTTCATGGATATTTATAGACGAGATTCATGGAGATTCATGGAGATTCATGGAGGAGGTTCATGGATATTTATAGAGGAGATTCATGGAGATTCATGGGGGAGGTTCATGGAGATTCATGGAGATTCATGGAGGAGATTCATGGAGATTCATGGAGGAGATTCATGGAGAAGATTCATGGAGGAGATTCATGGAGATTCATGGAGGAGGTTCATGGAGATTCATGGAGATTCATGGAGATTCATGGAGATTTATTCAGGAGATGCATGGAGGAGATTCATGGAGATTCATGGAGATTCATAGAGGAGATTCATGGAGGAGATTCATGGAGGAGGTTCATGGAGATTCATGGAGATTCATGGAGATTCATGGAAATTCATACAGGAGATTCAGACAGGAGATTCATACAGGAGATTCATGGAGGAGATTCATGGAGATTCATGGAGATTCATAGAGGAGATTCATGGAGGAGATTCATGGAGATTCATGGAGATTCGTGGAGATTCATGGAGATTCATAGAGGAGATTCGTACAGGAGATTCATGCAGGAGGTTCATGGAGATTCATGGAGGAGATTCATGGAGATTCATGGAGATTCATGGAGATTCATGGAGATTCATGGAGATTCATGGAGTAGGTTCATGGATATTTATAGGGGAGATTCATGGAGATTCATGGAGGAGGTTCATGGAGATTCATGGAGATTCATGGAGGAGATTCATGGAGATTCATGGAGATTCATGGAGATTCATGGAGATTCATACAGGAGATTCATGGAGATTCATGGAGGAGATTCATGGAGATTCATGGAGATTCATGGAGATTCATGGAGGAGGTTCGTGGATATTTATGGAGGAGATTCATGGAGATTCATAGAGATTCATGGAGGAGATTCATGAAGTTTTATGGAGGCTCATGGAGGAGATTCATGGAAATCCATGGAGATTCATGGAGGAGATTCATGCAGATTCATGGAGATTCATGGAAATTCATACAGGAGATTCATACAGGAGGTTCATGGAGGAGATTCATGGAGATTCATTTAGATTCATGGAGGTTCATGGATGAGATTCATAGAGATTCATGGAGGAGGTTCATGGATATTTATAGAGGGGATTCATGGAGATTCATAGAGATTAATGGAGGAGGTTCATGGAGTTCCATGGAGATTCATGGAGATTCATGGAGGAGATTTATGGAGATTCATGCAGGAGATTCATGGAGATTCATGGAGTAGATTCATGGAGATTCATGGAGATTCATGGAGATTCATAGAGGAGATTCATGGAGATTCATGTAGATTCATGGAGATTCATGGAGATTCATGGAGATCCATGCAGGAGGTTCATGGATATTTATAGAGGAGATTCATGGACATTCATGGAGGAGGTTCATGGAGATTCATGGAGGAGATTCATGGAGATTTATGGAGATTCATGGAGATTCATGGAGATTCATGGAGATTCATAGAGGAGATTCATAGAGGAGATTCATGGAGATTCATGAAGATCCATGGAGATTCATGCAGAAGGCTCATGGAGATTCATGGAGATTCATGGAGATTCATGGAGATTTATTCAGGAGATGCATGGAGGAGATTCATGGAGATTCATGGAGATTCATAGAGGAGATTCATGGAGGAGATTCATGGAGATTCATGGAGGAGGTTCATGGAGATTCATGGAGATTCATGGAGATTCATGGAAATTCATACAGGAGATTCATACAGGAGATTCATGGAGGAGATTCATGGAGATTCATGGAGATTCATAGAGGAGATTCATGGAGGAGATTCATGGAGATTCATGGAGGAGATTCATGGAGGAGATTCATGGAGGAGATTCATGGAGATTCATGGAGATTCGTGGAGATTCATGGAGATTCATAGAGGAGATTCGTACAGGAGATTCATGCAGGAGGTTCATGGAGATTCATGGAGGAGATTCATGGAGATTCGTGGAGATTCATGGAGATTCATGGATATTCATGAAGATTCGTGGAGATTCATGGATATTCATGGAGGAGGTTCATGGATATTTATAGAGGAGATTCATGGAGATTCATGGAGGAGATTCATGGAGATTCATACAGGAGATTCATGGAGATTCATAGAGGAGATTCATGGAGATTCATGAAGATCCATGGAGATTCATGCAGAAGGCTCATGGAGATTCATGGAGATTCATGGAGATTCATGGAGATTCATGGAGAATTATTCAGGAGATGCATGGAGGAGATTCATGAAGATTCATGGAGATTCATGGAGATTCATGGAGATTCATGGAGATTCATGGAGATTCATGGAGGAGGTTCATGGATATTTATAGACGAGATTCATGGAGATTCATGGAGATTCATGGAGGAGGTTCATGGATATTTATAGAGGAGATTCATGGAGATTCATGGGGGAGGTTCATGGAGATTCATGGAGATTCATGGAGGAGATTCATGGAGATTCATGGAGGAGATTCATGGAGGAGATTCATGGAGGAGATTCATGGAGGAGATTCATGGAGATTCATGGAGGAGGTTCATGGAGATTCATGGAGATTCATGGAGATTCATGGAGATTTATTCAGGAGATGCATGGAGGAGATTCATGGAGATTCATGGAGATTCATAGAGGAGATTCATGGAGGAGATTCATGGAGGAGGTTCATGGAGATTCATGGAGATTCATGGAGATTCATGGAAATTCATACAGGAGATTCAGACAGGAGATTCATACAGGAGATTCATGGAGGAGATTCATGGAGATTCATGGAGATTCATAGAGGAGATTCATGGAGGAGATTCATGGAGATTCATGGAGATTCGTGGAGATTCATGGAGATTCATAGAGGAGATTCGTACAGGAGATTCATGCAGGAGGTTCATGGAGATTCATGGAGGAGATTCATGGAGATTCATGGAGATTCATGGAGATTCATGGAGATTCATGGAGATTCATGGAGTAGGTTCATGGATATTTATAGGGGAGATTCATGGAGATTCATGGAGGAGGTTCACGGAGATTCATGGAGATTCATGGAGGAGATTCATGGAGATTCATGGAGATTCATGGAGATTCATGGAGATTCATACAGGAGATTCATGGAGATTCATGGAGGAGATTCATGGAGATTCATGGAGATTCATGGAGATTCATGGAGGAGGTTCGTGGATATTTATGGAGGAGATTCATGGAGATTCATAGAGATTCATGGAGGAGATTCATGAAGTTTTATGGAGGCTCATGGAGGAGATTCATGGAAATCCATGGAGATTCATGGAGGAGATTCATGCAGATTCATGGAGATTCATGGAAATTCATACAGGAGATTCATACAGGAGGTTCATGGAGGAGATTCATGGAGATTCATTTAGATTCATGGAGGTTCATGGATGAGATTCATAGAGATTCATGGAGGAGGTTCATGGATATTTATAGAGGGGATTCATGGAGATTCATAGAGATTAATGGAGGAGGTTCATGGAGTTCCATGGAGATTCATGGAGATTCATGGAGGAGATTTATGGAGATTCATGCAGGAGATTCATGGAGATTCATGGAGTAGATTCATGGAGATTCATGGAGATTCATGGAGATTCATAGAGGAGATTCATGGAGATTCATGTAGATTCATGGAGATTCATGGAGATTCATGGAGATCCATGCAGGAGGTTCATGGATATTTATAGAGGAGATTAATGGACATTCATGGAGGAGGTTCATGGAGATTCATGGAGGAGATTCATGGAGATTTATGGAGATTCATGGAGATTCATGGAGATTCATGGAGATTCATAGAGGAGATTCATACAGGAGATTCATGGAGATTCATGGAGATTCATGGTGATTCATGGACATTCATGCAGATTCATGGAGATTCATGGAGGAGGTTCATGGATATTTAAAGAGGAGATTTATGGAGATTCATGGAGGAGATTCATGGAGATTCATGGAGATTCGTGGAGTAGGTTCATGGATATTTATAGAGGAGATTCATGGAGATTCATGGAGGAGGTTCATGGAGATTCATGGTGATTCATGGAGGAGATTCATGGAGATTCATGGAGATTCATGGAGATTCATGGAGATTCATACAGGAGATTCATGGAGATTCATGGAGATTCATGGAGATTCATGGAGATTCATGGAGGAGATTCATGGAGATTCATACAGGAGATTCATGGAGATTCATAGAGGAGATTCATGGAGATTCATGAAGATCCATGGAGATTCATGCAGAAGGCTCATGGAGATTCATGGAGATTCATGGAGATTCATGGAGATTTATTCAGGAGATGCATGGAGGAGATTCATGGAGATTCATGGAGATTCATAGAGGAGATTCATGGAGGAGATTCATGGAGATTCATGGAGGAGGTTCATGGAGATTCATGGAGATTCATGGAGATTCATGGAAATTCATACAGGAGATTCATACAGGAGATTCATGGAGGAGATTCATGGAGATTCATGGAGATTCATAGAGGAGATTCATGGAGGAGATTCATGGAGATTCATGGAGGAGATTCATGGAGGAGATTCATGGAGATTCATGGAGATTCGTGGAGATTCATGGAGATTCATAGAGGAGATTCGTACAGGAGATTCATGCAGGAGGTTCATGGAGATTCATGGAGGAGATTCATGGAGATTCGTGGAGATTCATGGAGATTTATTCAGGATATGCATGGAGGAGATTCATGGAGATTCATGGAGATTCATAGAGGAGATTCATGGAGGAGATTCATGGAGATTCATGGAGGAGGTTCATGGAGATTCATGGAGATTCATGGAGATTCATGGAAATTCATACAGGAGATTCATACAGGAGATTCATGGAGGAGATTCATGGAGATTCATGGAGATTCATGGAGGAGATTCATGGAGATTCATGGAGGAGATTCATGGAGGAGATTCATGGAGGAGATTCATGGAGGAGATTCATGGAGATTCATGGAGGAGGTTCATGGAGATTCATGGAGATTCATGGAGATTCATGGAAATTCATACAGCAGATTCATACAGGAGATTCATGGAGATTCATAGAGGAGATTCATGGAGGAGATTCATGGAGATTCATGGAGGAGATTCATGGAGGAGATTCATGGAGGAGATTCATGGAGGAGATTCATGGAGATTCATGGAGATTCGTGGAGATTCATGGAGATTCATAGAGGAGATTCGTACAGGAGATTCATGCAGGAGGTTCATGGAGATTCATGGAGGAGATTCATGGAGATTCGTGGAGATTCATGGAGATTCATGGATATTCATGAAGATTCGTGGAGATTCATGGAGATTCATGGAGGAGGTTCATGGATATTTATAGAGGAGATTCATGGAGATTCATGGAGGAGATTCATGGAGATTCATACAGGAGATTCATGGAGATTCATAGAGGAGATTCATGGAGATTCATGAAGATCCATGGAGATTCATGCAGAAGGCTCATGGACATTCATGCAGATTCATGGAGATTCATGGAGATTCATGGAGATTCATGGAGATTTATTCAGGAGATGCATGGAGGAGATTCATGGAGATTCATGGAGATTCATAGAGGAGATTCATGGAGGAGATTCATGGAGATTCATGGAGGAGGTTCATGGAGATTCATGGAGATTCATGGAGATTCATGGAAATTCATACAGGAGATTCATACAGGAGATTCATGGAGGAGATTCATGGAGGAGATTCATGGAGATTCATGGAGATTCGTGGAGATTCATGGAGATTCATAGAGGAGATTCGTACAGGAGATTCATGCAGGAGGTTCATGGAGATTCATGGAGGAGATTCATGGAGATTCATGGAGATTCATGGAGATTCATGGAGATTCATGGAGTAGGTTCATGGATATTTATAGGGGAGATTCATGGAGATTCATGGAGGAGGTTCATGGAGATTCATGGAGATTCATGGAGGAGATTCATGGAGATTCATGGAGATTCATGGAGATTCATGGAGATTCATGGAGATTCATGGAGATTCATGGAGGAGATTCATGGAGATTCATGGAGATTCATGGAGGAGGTTCGTGGATATTTATGGAGGAGATTCATGGAGATTCATATAGATTCATGGAGGAGATTCATGAAGTTTTATGGAGGCTCATGGAGGAGATTCATGGAAATCCATGGAGATTCATGGAGGAGATTCATGGAGATTCATGGAAATTCATACAGGAGATTCATACAGGAGGTTCATGGAGGAGATTCATGGAGATTCATTTAGATTCATGGAGGTTCATGGATGAGATTCATAGAGATTCATGGAGGAGGTTCATGGATATTTATAGAGGGGATTCATGGAGATTCATAGAGATTAATGGAGGAGGTTCATGGAGTTCCATGGAGATTCATGGAGATTCATGGAGGAGATTCATGGAGATTCATGCAGGAGATTCATGGAGATTCATGGAGTAGATTCATGGAGATTCATGGAGATTCATGGAGATTCATAGAGGAGATTCATGGAGATTCATGTAGATTCATGGAGATTCATGCAGATTCATACAGGAGATTCATGGAGGAGATTCATGGAGATTCATGTAGATTCATGGAGGAGGTTCATGGATATTTATAGAGGAGATTCATGGAGATTCATGGAGATTCATGGAGATTCATGGAGATTCATGAAGATTCATGGAGATTCATGGAGATTCATGGAGATTCATGGAGATTCATGGAGATTCATGGAGGAGGTTCATGGATATTTATAGACGAGATTCATGGAGATTCATGGAGATTCATGGAGGAGGTTCATGGATATTTATAGAGGAGATTCATGGAGATTCATGGGGGAGGTTCATGGAGATTCATGGAGATTCATGGAGGAGATTCATGGAGATTCATGGAGGAGATTCATGGAGGAGATTCATGGAGGAGATTCATGGAGGAGATTCATGGAGATTCATGGAGGAGGTTCATGGAGATTCATGGAGATTCATGGAGATTCATGGAAATTCATACAGGAGATTCATACAGGAGATTCATGGAGATTCATAGAGGAGATTCATGGAGGAGATTCATGGAGATTCATGGAGGAGATTCATGGAGGAGATTCATGGAGGAGATTCATGGAGATTCATGGAGATTCGTGGAGATTCATGGAGATTCATAGAGGAGATTCGTACAGGAGATTCATGCAGGAGGTTCATGGAGATTCATGGAGATTCGTGGAGATTCATGGAGATTCATGGATATTCATGAAGATTCGTGGAGATTCATGGAGATTCATGGAGGAGGTTCATGGATATTTATAGAGGAGATTCATGGAGATTCATGGAGGAGATTCATGGAGATTCATACAGGAGATTCATGGAGATTCATAGAGGAGATTCATGGAGATTCATGAAGATCCATGGAGATTCATGCAGAAGGCTCATGGAGATTCATGCAGATTCATGGAGATTCATGGAGATTCATGGAGATTCATGGAGATTTATTCAGGAGATGCATGGAGGAGATTCATGGAGATTCATGGAGATTCATAGAGGAGATTCATGGAGGAGATTCATGGAGATTCATGGAGGAGGTTCATGGAGATTCATGGAGATTCATGGAGATTCATGGAAATTCATACAGGAGATTCATACAGGAGATTCATGGAGCAGATTCATGGAGATTCATGGAGATTCATGGAGGAGATTCATGGAGATTCATGGAGGAGATTCATGGAGGAGATTCATGGAGGAGATTCATGGAGGAGATTCATGGAGGAGATTCATGGAGGAGATTCATGGAGATTCATGGAGATTCATGGAGATTCATAGAGGAGATTCGTACAGGAGATTCATGCAGGAGGTTCATGGAGATTCATGGAGGAGATTCATGGAGATTCATGGAGATTCATGGAGATTCATGGAGATTCATGGAGTAGGTTCATGGATATTTATAGGGGAGATTCATGGAGATTCATGGAGGAGGTTCATGGAGATTCATGGAGATTCATGGAGGAGATTCATGGAGATTCATGGAGATTCATGGAGATTCATGGAGATTCATGGAGATTCATGGAGATTCATGGAGATTCATGGAGGAGATTCATGGAGATTCATGGAGATTCATGGAGATTCATGGAGGAGGTTCGTGGATATTTATGGAGGAGATTCATGGAGATTCATAGAGATTCATGGAGGAGATTCATGAAGTTTTATGGAGGCTCATGGAGGAGATTCATGGAAATCCATGGAGATTCATGGAGGAGATTCATGGAGATTCATGGAAATTCATACAGGAGATTCATACAGGAGGTTCATGGAGGAGATTCATGGAGATTCATTTAGATTCATGGAGGTTCATGGATGAGATTCATAGAGATTCATGGAGGAGGTTCATGGATATTTATAGAGGGGATTCATGGAGATTCATAGAGATTAATGGAGGAGGTTCATGGAGTTCCATGGAGATTCATGGAGATTCATGGAGGAGATTCATGGAGATTCATGCAGGAGATTCATGGAGATTCATGGAGTAGATTCATGGAGATTCATGGAGATTCATGGAGATTCATAGAGGAGATTCATGGAGATTCATGTAGATTCATGGAGATTCATGCAGATTCATACAGGAGATTCATGGAGGAGATTCATGGAGATTCATGTAGATTCATGGAGGAGGTTCATGGATATTTATAGAGGAGATTCATGGAGATTCATGGAGATTCATGGAGATTCATGGAGATTCATGAAGATTCATGGAGATTCATGCAGAAGGTTCATGGAGATTCATTGAGATTCATGGAGATTCATGAAGATTCATGGAGATTCATGGAGATTCATGGAGATTCATGGAGATTCATGGAGATTCATGGAGGAGGTTCATGGATATTTATAGACGAGATTCATGGAGATTCATGGAGATTCATGGAGGAGATTCATGGAGATTCATTGAGATTCATGGAGGAGGTTCATGGATATTTATAGAGGAGATTCATGGAGATTCATGGGGGAGGTTCATGGAGATTCATGGAGATTCATGGAGGAGATTCATGGAGATTCATGGAGATTCATGGAGATTCATACAGGAGATTCATGGAGATTCATGGAGATTCATTGAGATTCATGGAGATTCATGGAGATTCATGGTGATTCATGGTGATTCATGGAGATTCATGGAGATTCATGGAGATTCATGGAGGAGGTTCATGGATATCTATAGAGGAGATTCATGGAGATTCATGGAGGAGATTCATGGAGATTCATGGAGATTCATGGAGATTCATGGAGGAGATTCATGGATATTCATGGAGATTCATGGAGATTCGTGGAGATTCATACAGGAGATTCATGGAGATTCATGGAGATACATGGAGGAGATTCATGGAGGAGATTCATGGAGATTCATGGAGGAGGTTCGTGGGTATTTATAGAGGAGATTCATGGAGATTCATGAAGATTCATGGAGATTCATGGAGATTCATGGAGATGCATGGAGATTCATGGAGTTTCGTGGAGATTGATACAGGAGATTCATGGATATTCTTGGAGGAGATTCATGGAGATTCATGGAGGAGATTCAAGGAGATTTATGGAGATTCATGGAGGAGATTCATGGAGATTCATGGAGATTCATGGAGATTCATGGAGATTCATGGAGATTCACGGAGATTCATGGAGATTCATGGACATTCATGGACGAGATTCATGGGGATTCATGGAGATTCATGGAGATTCATGGAGATTCATGGAGATTCATACAGGAGATTCATGGAGATTCATGGAGGAGATTCATACAGGAGATTCATGGAGGAGATTCATGGAGATTCATGGAGATTCATACAGGAGATTCATACAACAGATTCATGGAGATTCATGGAGGAGGTTCATGGAGATTCATAGAGACTCATGGAGGAGATTCATGGAGATTCATGGAGATTCATGGAGATTCATTCAGGAGTTTCATGGAGGAGATTCATGGAGGAGGTTCATGGATATTTATAGAAGAGATTCATGGAGATTCATGGAGGAGAATCATGGAGATTCGTGGAGATTCATGGAGATTCATGGAGATTCATGGAGTAGGTTCATGGATATTTATAGAGGAGATTCATGGAGATTCATGGAGGAGGTTCATGGAGATTCGTGGAGATTCATGGAGATTCATACAGGAGATTCATGGAGATTCATGGAGATTCATGGAGATTCATGGAGGAGATTCATGGAGATTCATGGAGATTCATGGAGATTCATGGAGATTCATGGAGATTCATGGAGATTCATGGAGATTCATGGAGATTTATTCAGGAGATGCATGGAGGAGATTCATGGAGATCCATGGAGATTCATGAAGATTCATAGAGGAGATTCATGGAGGAGATTCATGGAGATTCATGGAGGAGGTTCATGGAGATTCATGGAGATTCATGGAGATTCATGGAGATTTATTCAGGAGATGCATGGAGGAGATTCATGGAGATTCATGGAGATTCATGAAGATTCATAGAGGAGATTCATGGAGATTCATGGAGGAGGTTCATGGAGATTCATGGAGATTCATGGTGATTCATGGAGGAGATTCATGGAGATTCATGGAGATTCATGGAGATTCATGGAGATTCATGGAAATTCATACAGGAGATTCATGGAGGAGATTCATGGAGATTCATGGAGATTCATAGAGGAGATTCATGAAGGAGATTCATGGAGATTCATAGAGGAGATTCATGGAGGAGATTCATGGAGATTCATGAAGGAGGTTCATGGAGATTCATGGAGATTCATGGAGATTCATGGAGATTCATGAAGATTCATAGAGGAGATTCATGGAGATTCATGGAGGAGGTTCATGGAGATACATGGAGATTCATGGTGATTCATGGAGGAGATTCATGGAGATTCATGGAGATTCATGGAGATTCATGGAGATTCATGGAAATTCATACAGGAGATTCATGGAGAAGATTCATGGAGATTCATGGAGATTCATAGAGGAGATTCATGGAGGAGATTCATGGAGATTCATGGAGGAGATTCATGGAGGAGATTCATGGAGATTCATGGAGATTCATGGAGATTCATAGACGAGATTCATACAGGAGATTCATGGAGGAGGTTCATGGAGATTCATGGAGGAGATTCATGGAGATTCGTGGAGATTCATGGAGATTCATGGATATTCATAGAGGAGATTCATGGAGGAGATTCATGGAGATTCATGGAGATTCATGGAGATTCACGGAGATTCATGGAGATTCATGGATATTCATGGAGATTTATTCAGGAGATGCATGGAGGAGATTCATGTAGATTCATGGAGATTCATGGAGATTCATGAAGATTCATAGAGGAGATTCATGGAGATTCATGGAGGAGGTTCATGGAGATTCATGGAGATTCATGGTGATTCATGGAGGAGATTCATGGAGATTCATGGAGATTCATGGAGATTCATGGAGATTCATGGAAATTCATACAGGAGATTCATGGAGGAGATTCATGGAGATTCATGGAGATTCATAGAGGAGATTCATGAAGGAGATTCATGGAGATTCATGGAGGAGATTCATGGAGGAGATTCATGGAGATTCATGGAGATTCATGGAGATTCATAGACGAGATTCATACAGGAGATTCATGGAGGAGGTTCATGGAGATTCATGGAGGAAATTCATGGAGATTCGTGGAGATTCATGGAGATTCATGGATATTCATAGAGGAGATTCATGGAGGAGATTCATGGAGATTCATGGAGATTCATGGAGATTCACGGAGATTCATGAAGATTCATGGATATTCATACAGGAGATTCATGGTGATTCATGCAGATTCCTGCAGATTTATGGAGGAGATTCATGAGATTCATGGAGATTCATGGAGATTCACGGAGATTCATGGAGGAGATTCATGGAGATTCATGGAGATTCATGGAGATTCATGGAGATTCATACAGGAGATTCATGGAGGAGATTCAAGGAGATTTATGGAGATTCATGGAGATTCATGGAGATTCATACAGGAGATTCATGGAGATTCATGGAGATTCATGGAGATTCATACAGGAGATTCATGGAGATTCATGGAGATTCATGGAGGAGATTCATGGAGATTCATGGAGATTCATGGAGATTCATGGAGGAGATTCATGGAGATTCATACAGGAGATTCATAGAGGAGATTCATGGAGGAGATTCATGGAGATTCATGGAGATTCATGGAGACTCATGCAGAAGGTTCATGGAGATTCATGGAGATTCATGGAGATTCATGGAGATTCATGGAGATTCATGGAGATTCATGGAGATTCATGGAGATTCATGGAGATTTATTCAGGAGATGCATGGAGGAGATTCATGGAGATCCATGGAGATTCATGAAGATTCATAGAGGAGATTCATGGAGGAGATTCATGGAGATTCATGAAGGAGGTTCATGGAGATTCATGGAGATTCATGGAGATTCATGGAGATTCATGGAGATTTATTCAGGAGATGCATGGAGGAGATTCATGGAGATTCATGGAGATTCATGAAGATTCATAGAGGAGATTCATGGAGATTCATGGAGGAGGTTCATGGAGATACATGGAGATTCATGGTGATTCATGGAGGAGATTCATGGAGATTCATGGAGATTCATGGAGATTCATGGAGATTCATGGAAATTCATACAGGAGATTCATGGAGAAGATTCATGGAGATTCATGGAGATTCATAGAGGAGATTCATGGAGGAGATTCATGGAGATTCATGGAGGAGATTCATGGAGGAGATTCATGGAGATTCATGGAGATTCATGGAGATTCATAGACGAGATTCATACAGGAGATTCATGGAGGAGGTTCATGGAGATTCATGGAGGAGATTCATGGAGATTCGTGGAGATTCATGGAGATTCATGGATATTCATAGAGGAGATTCATGGAGGAGATTCATGGAGATTCATGGAGATTCATGGAGATTCACGGAGATTCATGGAGATTCATGGATATTCATGGAGGAGATTCATGGAGATTCATGGAAATTCATACAGGAGATTCATACAGGAGATTCATGGAGGAGGTTCATGGATTTTTATAGAGGAGATTCATGGAGATTCATGGAGGAGATTCATGGAGATTCGTGGAGATTCATGGAGATTCAGGGAGATTCATGGAGATTCGTGGAGAAGGTTCATGGATATTTATAGAGGAGATTCATGGAGATTCAAGGAGGAGGTTCATGGAGATTCATGGAGATTTATGGAGATTCATGGAGATTCATGGAAATTCATACAGGAGATTCATACAGGAGATTCATGGAGGAGGTTCATGGAGATTCATGGAGAAGATTCATGGAGATTCGTGGAGATTCATGGATATTCATGAAGATTCATGGAGATTCATGGAGATTCATGGAGATTCATGGAGGAGGTTCATGGAGGAGATTCATGGAGATTCATGGAGATTCATGGAGATTCACGGAGATTCATGGAGATTCATGGATATTCATGGAGATTTATTCAGGAGATGCATGGAGGAGATTCATGGAGATTCATGGAGATTCATGAAGATTCATAGAGGAGATTCATGGAGATTCATGGAGGAGGTTCATGGAGATTCATGGAGATTCATGGTGATTCATGGAGGAGATTCATGGAGATTCATGGAGATTCATGGAGATTCATGGAGATTCATGGAAATTCATACAGGAGATTCATGGAGGAGATTCATGGAGATTCATGGAGATTCATAGAGGAGATTCATGAAGGATATTCATGGAGATTCATGGAGATTCATGGAGATTCATAGACGAGATTCATACAGGAGATTCATGGAGGAGGTTCATGGAGATTCATGGAGGAGATTCATGGAGATTCGTGGAGATTCATGGAGATTCATGGATATTCATAGAGGAGATTCATGGAGGAGATTCATGGAGATTCATGGAGATTCATGGAGATTCACGGAGATTCATGGAGATTCATGGATATTCATGGAGATTTATTCAGGAGATGCATGGAGGAGATTCATGGAGATTCATGGAGATTCATGGAGATTCATGGAAATTCATACAGGAGATTCATGGAGAAGATTCATGGAGATTCATGGAGATTCATAGAGGAGATTCATGGAGGAGATTCATGGAGATTCATGGAGGAGATTCATGGAGGAGATTCATGGAGATTCATGGAGATTCATGGAGATTCATAGACGAGATTCATACAGGAGATTCATGGAGGAGGTTCATGGAGATTCATGGAGGAGATTCATGGAGATTCGTGGAGATTCATGGAGATTCATGGATATTCATAGAGGAGATTCATGGAGGAGATTCATGGAGATTCATGGAGATTCATGGAGATTCACGGAGATTCATGGAGATTCATGGATATTCATGGAGATTTATTCAGGAGATGCATGGAGGAGATTCATGGAGATTCATGGAGATTCATGGAGATTCATGAAGATTCATAGAGGAGATTCATGGAGATTCATGGAGGAGGTTCATGGAGATTCATGGAGATTCATGGTGATTCATGGAGGAGATTCATGGAGATTCATGGAGATTCATGGAGATTCATGGAGATTCATGGAAATTCATACAGGAGATTCATGGAGGAGATTCATGGAGATTCATGGAGATTCATAGAGGAGATTCATGAAGGAGATTCATGGAGATTCATGGAGGAGATTCATGGAGGAGATTCATGGAGATTCATGGAGATTCATGGAGATTCATAGACGAGATTCATACAGGAGATTCATGGAGGAGGTTCATGGAGATTCATGGAGGAAATTCATGGAGATTCGTGGAGATTCATGGAGATTCATGGATATTCATAGAGGAGATTCATGGAGGAGATTCATGGAGATTCATGGAGATTCATGGAGATTCACGGAGATTCATGAAGATTCATGGATATTCATACAGGAGATTCATGGTGATTCATGCAGATTCCTGCAGATTTATGGAGGAGATTCATGGAGATTCATGGAGATTCATGGAGATTCACGGAGATTCATGGAGGAGATTCATGGAGATTCATGGAGATTCATGGAGATTCATGGAGATTCATACAGGAGATTCATGGAGGAGATTCAAGGAGATTTATGGAGATTCATGGAGATTCATGGAGATTCATACAGGAGATTCATGGAGATTCATGGAGATTCATGGAGATTCATGGAGGAGATTCATGGAGATTCATGGAGATTCATGGAGATTCATGGAGGAGATTCATGGAGATTCATACAGGAGATTCATAGAGGAGATTCATGGAGGAGATTCATGGAGATTCATGGAGATTCATGGAGACTCATGCAGAAGGTTCATGGAGATTCATGGAGATTCATGGAGATTCATGGAGATTCATGGAGATTCATGGAGATTCATGGAGATTCATGGAGATTCATGGAGATTTATTCAGGAGATGCATGGAGGAGATTCATGGAGATCCATGGAGATTCATGAAGATTCATACAGGAGATTCATGGAGGAGATTCATGGAGATTCATGAAGGAGGTTCATGGAGATTCATGGAGATTCATGGAGATTCATGGAGATTTATTCAGGAGATGCATGGAGGAGATTCATGGAGATTCATGGAGATTCATGAAGATTCATAGAGGAGATTCATGGAGATTCATGGAGGAGGTTCATGGAGATACATGGAGATTCATGGAGATTCATGGAGATTCATGGAAATTCATACAGGAGATTCATGGAGAAGATTCATGGAGATTCATGGAGATTCATAGAGGAGATTCATGGAGGAGATTCATGGAGATTCATGGAGGAGATTCATGGAGGAGATTCATGGAGATTCATGGAGATTCATGGAGATTCATAGACGAGATTCATACAGGAGATTCATGGAGGAGGTTCATGGAGATTCATGGAGGAGATTCATGGAGATTCGTGGAGATTCATGGAGATTCATGGATATTCATAGAGGAGATTCATGGAGGAGATTCATGGAGATTCATGGAGATTCATGGAGATTCACGGAGATTCATGGAGATTCATGGATATTCATGGAGGAGATTCATGGAGATTCATGGAAATTCATACAGGAGATTCATACAGGAGATTCATGGAGGAGGTTCATGGATTTTTATAGAGGAGATTCATGGAGATTCATGGAGGAGATTCATGGAGATTCGTGGAGATTCATGGAGATTCAGGGAGATTCATGGAGATTCGTGGAGAAGGTTCATGGATATTTATAGAGGAGATTCATGGAGATTCAAGGAGGAGGTTCATGGAGATTCATGGAGATTCATGGAGATTCATGGAGATTCATGGAAATTCATACAGGAGATTCATAGAGGAGATTCATGGAGGAGGTTCATGGATATTTATAGAGGAGATTCATGGAGATTCATGGAGGAGGTTCATGGAGATTCATGCAGATTCATGGAGATTCATGGAGATTCGTGGAGATTCATGGAGATTCATGGAGATTCATGGAGATTCGTGTAGTAGGTTCATGGATATTTATAGAGGAGATTCATGGAGATTCATGGAGGAGATTCATGGAGATTCATGGAGGAGATTCATGGAGGAGATTCATGGAGATTCATGGAGATTCATGGAGATTCATGGAGATTCATGGAGGAGGTTCATGGATATTTATAGAGGAGATTCATGGAGATTCATGGAGATTCATGGCGATTCATGGAGCTTACTGGAGATTCATGGAGATTCATGGTGATCACGGAGGAGATTCATGGAGATTCATGGAGGAGATTCATGGAGATTCATGGTGATTCATGGTAATTCATGGAGATTCATGGAGATTCATGGAGGAGGTTCATGGATATTTATAGAGGAGATTCATGGAGATTCATGGAGGAGATTCATGGAGATTCATGGAAATTCATGGAGATTCATACAGGAGATTCATGGAGATTCATACAGGAGATTCATGGAGATTCATGGGGGAGATTCATGAAGATTCATGGAGACTCATGGAGATTCATGGTGGATGTACATGGATATTTATAGAGGAGATTCATGGAGATTCATGCAGAAGGTTCATGGAGATTCATGGAGATTCATGGAGGAGATTCATGGAGATTCATGGAGATTCATGGAGATTCATGGAGGAGATTCATGGAGATTCATACAGGAGATTCATGGAGATTCATAGAGGAGATTCATGGAGATTCATGGAGATTCATGGAGACTCATGCAGAAGGTTCATGGAGATTCATGGAGATTCATGGAGATTCATGGAGATTCATGGAGATTTATTCAGGAGATGCATGGAGGAGATTCATGGAGATCCATGGAGATTCATGAAGATTCATAGAGGAGATTCATGGAGGAGATTCATGGAGATTCATGGAGGAGGTTCATGGAGATTCATGGAGATTCATGGAGATTCATGGAGATTTATTCAGGAGATGCATGGAGGAGATTCATGGAGATTCATGGAGATTCATGAAGATTCATAGAGGAGATTCATGGAGATTCATGGAGGAGGTTCATGGAGATTCATGGAGATTCATGGTGATTCATGGAGGAGATTTATGGAGATTCATGGAGATTCATGGAGATTCATGGAGATTCATGGAGATTCATGGAGATTTATTCAAGAGATGCATGGAGGAGATTCATGGAGATTCATGGAGATTCATGAAGATTCATAGAGGAGATTCATGGAGATTCATGGAGGAGGTTCATGGAGATTCATGGAGATTCATGGTGATTCATGGAGGAGATTCATGGAGATTCATGGAGATTCATGGAGATTCATAGAGGAGATTCATGGAGGAGATTCATGGAGATTCATGGAGATTCATGGAGATTCACGAAGATTCATGGAGATTCATGGAGGAGGTTCATGGATATTTATAGAGGAGATTCATGGAGATTCATGGAGATTCATGGCGATTCATGGAGCTTACTGGAGATTCATGGAGATTCATGGTGATTCACGGAGGAGATTCATGGAGATTCATACAGGAGATTCATGGAGATTCATAGAGGAGATTCATGGAGATTCAAGGAGATTCATGCAGAAGGTACATGGAGATTCATGGAGATTCATGGAGATTCATGGAGATTCATGGAGGAGATTCATGGAGATTCATGGAGATTCATGGAGGAGGTACATGGAGATTCATGGAGAAGATTCATGGAGATTCGTGGAGATTCATGGAGATTCATGGAGATTCATGGAGATTCGTGGAGAAGGTTCATGGATATTTATAGAGGAGATTCATGGAGATTCATGGAGGAGGTTCATGGAGATTCATGGAGATTCATGGAGATTCATGGAGATTCATGGAAATTCATACAGGAGATTCATACAGGAGATTCATGGAGGAGGTACATGGAGATTCATGGAGAAGATTCATGGAGATTCGTGGAGATTCATGGAGATTCATGGATATTCATGAAGATTCGTGGAGATTCATGGAGATTCATGGAGATTCATGGAGGAGGTTCATGGATATTTATAGAGGAGATTCATGGAGATTCATGGAGATTCATGGAAATTCATACAGGAGATTCATACAGGAGATTCATGGAGGAGGTTCATGGATATTTATAGAGGAGATTCATGGAGATTCATGGAGGAGAATCATGGAGATTCGTGGAGATTCATGGAGATTCATGGAGATTCATGGAGATTCGTGTAGTAGGCTCATGGATATTTATAGAGGAGATTCATGGAGATTCATGGAGGAGGTTCATGGAGATTCATGGAGATTCATGGAGATTCATGGAGATTCATGGAGATTCATGGAGTAGGTTCATGGATATTTATAGAGGAGATTCATGGAGATTCATGGAGGAGGTTCATGGAGATTCATGGAGATTCATGGAGATTCATGGAGATTCGTGGAGTAGGTTCATGGATATTTATAGAGGAGATTCATCCAGATTCATGGAGATTCATGGAGATTCATGGAGATTCATGGAGATTCATGAAGATTCATAGAGGAGATTCATGTAGGAGATTCATGGAGATTCATGGAGGAGGTTAATGGAGATTCATGGAGATTCATGGAGATTCATGGAGGAGATTCATGGAGATTCATACAGGAGATTCATGGAGATTCATAGAGGAGATTCATGGAGATTCATGGAGATTCATGGAGACTCATGCAGAAGGTTCATGGAGATTCATGGAGATTCATGGAGATTCATGGAGATTCATGGAGATTTATTCAGGAGATGCATGGAGGAGATTCATGGAGATCCATGGAGATTCATGAAGATTCATAGAGGAGATTCATGGAGGAGATTCATGGAGATTCATGGAGGAGGTTCATGGAGATTCATGGAGATTCATGGAGATTCATGGAGATTTATTCAGGAGATGCATGGAGGAGATTCATGGAGATTCATGGAGATTCATGAAGATTCATAGAGGAGATTCATGGAGATTCATGGAGGAGGTTCATGGAGATTCATGGAGATTCATGGTGATTCATGGAGGAGATTTATGGAGATTCATGGAGATTCATGGAGATTCATGGAGATTCATGGAGATTCATGGAGATTCATGGAGATTTATTCAGGAGATGCATGGAGGAGATTCATGGAGATTCATGGAGATTCATGAAGATTCATAGAGGAGATTCATGGAGATTCATGGAGGAGGTTCATGGAGATTCATGGAAATTCATGGTGATTCATGGAGGAGATTCATGGAGATTCATGGAGATTCATGGAGATTCATAGAGGAGATTCATGGAGGAGATTCATGGAGATTCATGGAGATTCATGGAGATTCACGAAGATTCATGGAGATTCATGGATATTCATACAGGAGATTCATGGTGATTCATGCAGATTCCTGCAGATTTATGGAGGAGATTCATGGAGATTCATGGAGATTCATGGAGATTCACGGAGATTCATGGAGGAGATTCATGGAGATTCATGGAAATTCATACAGGAGATTCATACAGGAGATTCATGGAGGAGGTTCATGGATATTTATAGAGGAGATTCATGGAGATTCATGGAGGAGATTCATGGAGATTCGTGGAGATTCATGGAGATTCATGGAGATTCATGGAGATTCGTGGAGAAGGTTCATGGATATTTATAGAGGAGATTCATGGAGATTCATGGAGGAGGTTCATGGAGATTCATGGAGATTCATGGAGATTCATGGAGATTCATGGAAATTCATACAGGAGATTCATACAGGAGATTCATGGAGGAGGTTCATGGAGATTCATGGAGAAGATTCATGGAGATTCGTGGAGATTCATGGAGATTCATGGATATTCATGAAGATTCATGGAGATTCATGGAGATTCATGGAGATTCATGGAGGAGGTTCATGGATATTTATAGAGGAGATTCATGGAGATTCATGGAGATTCATGGCGATTCATGGAGCTTACTGGAGATTCATGGAGATTCATGGTGATTCACGGAGGAGATTCATGGAGATTCATACAGGAGATTCATGGAGATTCATAGAGGAGATTCATGGAGATTCATGGAGATTCAAGGAGATTCATGCAGAAGGTACATGGAGATTCATGGAGATTCATGGAGATTCATGGAGATTCATGGAGATTCATGGAGGAGATTCATGGAGATTCATGGAGATTCATGGAGGAGGTACATGGAGATTCATGGAGAAGATTCATGGAGATTCGTGGAGATTCATGGAGATTCATGGAGATTCATGGAGATTCGTGGAGAAGGTTCATGGATATTTATAGAGGAGATTCATGGAGATTCATGGAGGAGGTTCATGGAGATTCATGGAGATTCATGGAGATTCATGGAGATTCATGGAAATTCATACAGGAGATTCATACAGGAGATTCATGGAGGAGGTACATGGAGATTCATGGAGAAGATTCATGGAGATTCGTGGAGATTCATGGAGATTCATGGATATTCATGAAGATTCGTGGAGATTCATGGAGATTCATGGAGATTCATGGAGGAGGTTCATGGATATTTATAGAGGAGATTCATGGAGATTCATGGAGATTCATGGAAATTCATACAGGAGATTCATACAGGAGATTCATGGAGGAGGTTCATGGATATTTATAGAGGAGATTCATGGAGATTCATGGAGGAGAATCATGGAGATTCGTGGAGATTCATGGAGATTCATGGAGATTCATGGAGATTCGTGTAGTAGGCTCATGGATATTTATAGAGGAGATTCATGGAGATTCATGGAGGAGGTTCATGGAGATTCATGGATATTCATGGAGATTCATGGAGATTCATGGAGATTCATGGAGTAGGTTCATGGATATTTATAGAGGAGATTCATGGAGATTCATGGAGGAGGTTCATGGAGATTCATGGAGATTCATGGAGATTCATGGAGATTCGTGGAGTAGGTTCATGGATATTTATAGAGGAGATTCATCCAGATTCATGGAGATTCATGGAGATTCATGGAGATTCATGGAGATTCATGAAGATTCATAGAGGAGATTCATGTAGGAGATTCATGGAGATTCATGGAGGAGGTTAATGGAGATTCATGGAGATTCATGGAGATTCATGGAGATTCATGGAAATTCATACAGGAGATTCATGGAGGAGATTCATGGAGATTCATGGAGATTCATAGAGGAGATTCATGGAGGAGATTCATGGAGGAGATTCATGGAGATTCATGGAGATTCATGGAGATTCATGGAGATTCATGGAGATTCATAGACGAGATTCATACAGGAGATTCATGGAGGAGGTTCATGGAGATTCATGGAGGAGATTCATGGAGATTCGTGGAGATTCATGGAGATTCATGGATATTCATGAAGGTTCATGTAGATTCATGGAGATTCATGGAGGAGGTTCATGGATATTTATAGAGGAGATTCATGGAGATTCATGGAGATTCATGGCGATTCATGGAGCTTACTGGAGATTCATGGAGATTCATGGTGATTCACGGAGGAGACTCATGGAGATTCATACAGGAGATTCATGGTGATTCATGCAGATTCCTGCAGATTTATGGAGGAGATTCATGGAGATTCATGGAGATTCATGGAGATTCACGGAGATTCATGGAGGAGATTCATGGAGATTCATGGAGATTCATGGAGATTCATGGAGGAGATTCATGGAGATTCATACAGGAGATTCATGGAGATTCATAGAGGAGATTCATGGAGATTCATGGAGATTCATGGAGACTCATGCAGAAGGTTCATGGAGATTCATGGAGATTCATGGAGATTCATGGAGATTCATGAAGATTTATTCAGGAGATGCATGGAGGAGATTCATGGAGATTCATAGAGGAGATTCATGGAGGAGATTCATGGAGATTCATGGAGGAGGTTCATGGAGATTCATGGAGATTCATGGAGATTCATGCAGATTTATTCAGGAGATGCATGGAGGAGATTCATGGAGATTCATGGAGATTCATGAAGATTCATAGAGGAGATTCATGGAGACTCATGGAGGAGGTTCATGGAGATTCATGGAGATTCATGAAGATTCATAGAGGAGATTCATGGAGATTCATGGAGGAGGTTCATGGAGATTCATGGAGATTCATGGTGATTCATGGAGGAGATTCATGGAGATTCATGGAGATTCATGGAGATTCATGGAAATTCATACAGGAGATTCATGGAGGAGATTCATGGAGATTCATAGAGGAGATTCATGGAGGAGATTCATGGAGATTCGTGGAGATTCATGGAGATTCATGGATATTCATAGAGGAGATTCATGGAGGAGATTCATGGAGATTCATGGAGATTCATGGAGATTCACGAAGATTCATGGAGATTCATGGATATTCATACAGGAGATTCATGGTGATTCATGCAGATTCCTGCAGATTTATGGAGGAGATTCATGGAGATTCATGGAGATTCATGGAGATTCACGGAGATTCATGGAGGAGATTCATGGAGATTCATGGAAATTCATACAGGAGATTCATACAGGAGATTCATGGAGGAGGTTCATGGATATTTATAGAGGAGATTCATGGAGATTCATGGAGGAGGTTCATGGAGATTCATGGAGATTCATGGAGATTCATGGAGATTCATGGAAATTCATACAGGAGATTCATACAGGAGATTCATGGAGGAGGTTCATGGAGATTCATGGAGAAGATTCATGGAGATTCGTGGAGATTCATGGAGATTCATGGATATTCATGAAGATTCATGGAGATTCATGGAGATTCATGGAGATTCATGGAGGAGGTTCATGGATATTTATAGAGGAGATTCATGGAGATTCATGGAGATTCATGGCGATTCATGGAGCTTACTGGAGATTCATGGAGATTCATGGTGATTCACGGAGGAGATTCATGGAGATTCATACAGGAGATTCATGGAGATTCATAGAGGAGATTCATGGAGATTCATGGAGATTCAAGGAGATTCATGCAGAAGGTACATGGAGATTAATGGAGATTCATGGAGATTCATGGAGATTCATGGAGATTCATGGAGGAGGTTCATGGATATTTATAGAGGAGATTCATGGAGATTCATGGAGATTCATGGAGATTCATGGAAATTCATACAGGAGATTCATACAGGAGATTCATGGAGGAGGTTCATGGATATTTATAGAGGAGATTCATGGAGATTCATGGAGGAGAATCATGGAGATTCGTGGAGATTCATGGAGATTCATGGAGATTCATGGAGATTCGTGTAGTAGGCTCATGGATATTTATAGAGGAGATTCATGGAGATTCATGGAGGAGGTTCATGGAGATTCATGGAGATTCATGGAGATTCATGGAGATTCATGGAGTAGGTTCATGGATATTTATAGAGGAGATTCATGGAGATTCATGGAGGAGGTTCATGGAGATTCATGGAGATTCATGGAGATTCATGGAGATTCGTGGAGTAGGTTCATGGTTATTTATAGAGGAGATTCATGGAGATTCATGGAGGAGGTTCATGGAGATTCATGGAGATTCATAGAGGAGATTCATGGAGATTCATGGAGATTCATGGAGATTCATGCAGAAGGTACATGGAGATTCATGGAGATTCATGGAGATTCATGGAGATTCATGGAGATTCATGCAGATTCATAGAGGAGATTCATGGAGGAGATTCATGGAGATTCATGGAGGAGGTTAATGGAGATTCATGGAGATTCATGGAGATTCATGGAGATTCATGGAAATTCATACAGGTGATTCATGGAGGAGATTCATGGAGATTCATGGAGATTCATAGAGGAGATTCATGGAGGAGATTCATGGAGATTCATGGAGGAGATTCATGGAGGAGATTCATGGAGATTCATGGAGATTCATGGAGATTCATGGAGATTCATGGAGATTCATAGACGAGATTCATACAGGAGATTCATGGAGGAGGTTCATGGAGATTCATGGAGGAGATTCATGGAGATTCGTGGAGATTCATGGAGATTCATGGATATTCATGAAGATTCATGTAGATTCATGGAGATTCATGGAGATTCATGGAGGAGGTTCATGGATATTTATAGAGGAGATTCATGGAGATTCATGGAGATTCATGGCGATTCATGGAGCTTACTGGAGATTCATGGAGATTCATGGTGATTCACGGAGGAGACTCATGGATATTCATACAGGAGATTCATGGTGATTCATGCAGATTCCTGCAGATTTATGGAGGAGATTCATGGAGATTCATGGAGATTCATGGAGATTCACGGAGATTCATGGAGGAGATTCATGGAGATTCATGGAGATTCATGGAAATTCATACAGGAGATTCATACAGGAGATTCATGGAGGAGGTTCATGGAGGAGATTCATGGAGATTCGTGGAGATTCATGGAGATTCATGGATATTCATAGAGGAGATTCATGGAGGAGATTCATGGAGATTCATGGAGATTCATGGAGATTCACGAAGATTCATGGAGATTCATGGATATTCATACAGGAGATTCATGGTGATTCATGCAGATTCCTGCAGATTTATGGAGGAGATTCATGGAGATTCATGGAGATTCATGGAGATTCACGGAGATTCATGGAGGAGATTCATGGAGATTCATGGAAATTCATACAGGAGATTCATACAGGAGATTCATGGAGGAGGTTCATGGATATTTATAGAGGAGATTCATGGAGATTCATGGAGGAGGTTCATGGAGATTCATGGAGATTCATGGAGATTCATGGAAATTCATACAGGAGATTCATACAGGAGATTCATGGAGGAGGTTCATGGAGATTCATGGAGAAGATTCATGGAGATTCGTGGAGATTCATGGAGATTCATGGATATTCATGAAGATTCATGGAGATTCATGGAGATTCATGGAGATTCATGGAGGAGGTTCATGGATATTTATAGAGGAGATTCATGGAGATTCATGGAGATTCATGGCGATTCATGGAGCTTACTGGAGATTCATGGAGATTCATGGTGATTCACGGAGGAGATTCATGGAGATTCATACAGGAGATTCATGGAGATTCATAGAGGAGATTCATGGAGATTCATGGAGATTCAAGGAGATTCATGCAGAAGGTACATGGAGATTCATGGAGATTCATGGAGATTCATGGAGATTCATGGAGATTCATGGAGGAGGTTCATGGATATTTATAGAGGAGATTCATGGAGATTCATGGAGATTCATGGAGATTCATGGAAATTCATACAGGAGATTCATACAGGAGATTCATGAAGGAGGTTCATGGATATTTATAGAGGAGATTCATGGAGATTCATGGAGGAGAATCATGGAGATTCGTGGAGATTCATGGAGATTCATGGAGATTCATGGAGATTCGTGTAGTAGGCTCATGGATATTTATAGAGGAGATTCATGGAGATTCATGGAGGAGGTTCATGGAGATTCATGGAGATTCATGGAGATTCATGGAGATTCATGGAGATTCATGGAGTAGGTTCATGGATATTTAAAGAGGAGATTCATGGAGATTCATGGAGGAGGTTCATGGAGATTCATGGAGATTCATGGAGATTCATGGAGATTCGTGGAGTAGGTTCATGGTTATTTATAGAGGAGATTCATGGAGATTCATGGAGGAGGTTCATGGAGATTCATGGAGATTCATAGAGGAGATTCATGGAGATTCATGGAGATTCATGGAGATTCATGCAGAAGGTACATGGAGATTCATGGAGATTCATGGAGATTCATGGAGATTCATGGAGATTCATGGAGATTCATGCAGATTCATAGAGGAGATTCATGGAGGAGATTCATGGAGATTCATGGAGGAGGTTAATGGAGATTCATGGAGATTCATGGAGATTCATGGAGATTCATGGAAATTCATACAGGTGATTCATGGAGGAGATTCATGGAGATTCATGGAGATTCATAGAGGAGATTCATGGAGGAGATTCATTGAGGAGATTCATGGAGATTCATGGAGGAGATTCATGGAGGAGATTCATGGAGATTCATGGAGATTCATGGCGATTCATGGAGCTTACTGGAGATTCATGGTGATTCACGGAGGAGATTCATGGAGATTCATACAGGAGATTCATGGAGATTCATAGAGGAGATTCATGGAGATTCATGGAGATTCATGGAGATTCATGGAGATTCATGGAGATTCATTCAGGAGATGCATGGAGGAGATTCATGGAGATTCATGGAGATTCATAGAGGAGATTCATGGAGGAGATTCATGGAGATTCATGGAGATTCATGGAGATTCATGGAGATTCATGGAAATTCATACAGGAGATTCATACAGGAGATTCATGGAGGAGGTTCATGGATATTTATAGAGGAGATTCATGGAGATTCATGGAGGAGGTTCATGGAGATTCATGGAGATTCATGGAGGAGATTCATGGAGATTCATAGAGATTCATGGAGGAGGTTCATGGATATTTATAGAGGAGATTCATGGAGATTCATGGAGATTCATGGAGATTCATACAGGAGATTCATGGAGATTCATGGTGGAGGTTCGTGGATATTTATGGAGGAGATTCATGGAGATTCATGGAGATTCATGGAGATTCATGGAGATTCATACAGGAGATTCATGGAGATTCATGGTGGACGTTCGTGGATATTTATGGAGGAGATTCATGGAGATTCATAGAGATTCATGGAGGAGGTTCATGGATATTTATAGAGGAGATTCATGGAGATTCATGGAGATTCATGGAGATTCATGGCGATTCATGGAGCTTACTGGAGATTCATGGAGATTCATGGTGATTCACGGAGGAGATTCATGCAGATTCATACAGGAGAGTCATGGAGATTCATGGAGATTCACGGAGATTCATCGAGATTCATGCAGATTCTTGGAGATTCATACAGGAGATTCATGGAGGAGGTTCATGGATATTTATAGAGGAGATTCATGGAGATTCATGGAGGAGATTCATGGAGATTCGTGGAGATTCATGGAGATTCATGGAGATTCATGGAGATTCGTGTAGTAGGTTCATGGATATTTATAGAGGAGATTCATGGAGATTCATGGAGGAGGTTCATGGAGATTCATGGAGACTCATGAAGATTCATGGAGATTCATGGAGATTCATGGAGTAGGTTCATGGACATTTATAGAGGAGATTCATGGAGATTCATGGAGGAGGTTCATGGAGATTCATGGAGATTCATGGAGATTCGTGGAGTAGGTTCATGGATATTTATAGAGGAGATTCATGGAGATTCATGGAGGAGGTTCATGGAGATTCATGCAGATTCATGGAGATTCATGGAGATTCGTGGAGATTCATGGAGATTCATGGAGATTCATGGAGATTCGTGTAGTAGGTTCATGGATATTTATAGAGGAGATTCATGGAGATTCATGGAGGAGATTCATGGAGATTCATGGAGGAGATTCATGGAGGAGATTCATGGAGATTCATGGAGATTCATGGAGATTCATGGAGATTCATGGAGGAGGTTCATGGATATTTATAGAGGAGATTCATGGAGATTCATGGAGATTCATGGCGATTCATGGAGCTTACTGGAGATTCATGGAGATTCATGGTGATCACGGAGGAGATTCATGGAGATTCATGGAGGAGATTCATGGAGATTCATGGTGATTCATGGTAATTCATGGAGATTCATGGAGATTCATGGAGGAGGTTCATGGATATTTATAGAGGAGATTCATGGAGATTCATGGAGGAGGTTCATGGAGATTCATGGAAATTCATGGAGATTCATGGAGATTCGTGGAGATTCATGGAGATTCATGGAGATTCATGGAGATTCGTGTAGTAGGTTCATGGATATTTATAGAGGAGATCCATGGAGATTCATGGAGGAGATTCATGGAGATTCATGGAGGAGATTCATGGAGGAGATTCATGGAGCTTACTGGAGATTCATGGAGATTCATGGTGATTCACGGAGGAGATTCATGGAGATTCATACAGGAGAGTCATGGAGATTCATGGAGATTCACGGAGATTCATCGAGATTCATGCAGATTCTTGGAGATTCATACAGGAGATTCATGGAGGAGATTCATGGAGGAGATTCATGGAGATTCATGGAGATTCATGGAGATTCATGGAGATTCATGGAGATTCATAGACGAGATTCATACAGGAGATTCATGGAGGAGGTTCATGGAGATTCATGGAGATTCGTGGAGATTCATGGAGATTCATGGATATTCATGAAGATTCATGTAGATTCATGGAGATTCATGGAGATTCATGGAGGAGGTTCATGGATATTTATAGAGGAGATTCATGGAGATTCATGGAGATTCATGGCGATTCATGGAGCTTACTGGAGATTCATGGAGATTCATGGTGATTCACGGAGGAGACTCATGGAGATTCATACAGGAGATTCATGGTGATTCATGCAGATTCCTGCAGATTTATGGAGGAGATTCATGGAGATTCATGGAGATTCATGGAGATTCACGGAGATTCATGGAGGAGATTCATGGAGATTCATGGAGATTCATGGAAATTCATACAGGAGATTCATACAGGAGATTCATGGAGGAGGTTCATGGAGGAGATTCATGGAGATTCGTGGAGATTCATGGAGATTCATGGATATTCATAGAGGAGATTCATGGAGGAGATTCATGGAGATTCATGGAGATTCATGGAGATTCACGAAGATTCATGGAGATTCATGGATATTCATACAGGAGATTCATGGTGATTCATGCAGATTCCTGCAGATTTATGGAGGAGATTCATGGAGATTCATGGAGATTCATGGAGATTCACGGAGATTCATGGAGGAGATTCATGGAGATTCATGGAAATTCATACAGGAGATTCATACAGGAGATTCATGGAGGAGGTTCATGGATATTTATAGAGGAGATTCATGGAGATTCATGGAGGAGGTTCATGGAGATTCATGGAGAATCATGGAGATTCATGGAGATTCATGGAAATTCATACAGGAGATTCATACAGGAGATTCATGGAGGAGGTTCATGGAGATTCATGGAGAAGATTCATGGAGATTCGTGGAGATTCATGGAGATTCATGGATATTCATGAAGATTCATGGAGATTCATGGAGATTCATGGAGATTCATGGAGGAGGTTCATGGATATTTATAGAGGAGATTCATGGAGATTCATGGAGATTCATGGCGATTCATGGAGCTTACTGGAGATTCATGGAGATTCATGGTGATTCACGGAGGAGATTCATGGAGATTCATACAGGAGATTCATGGAGATTCATAGAGGAGATTCATGGAGATTCATGGAGATTCAAGGAGATTCATGCAGAAGGTACATGGAGATTCATGGAGATTCATGGAGATTCATGGAGATTCATGGAGATTCATGGAGGAGGTTCATGGATATTTATAGAGGAGATTCATGGAGATTCATGGAAATTCATACAGGAGATTCATACAGGAGATTCATGGAGGAGGTTCATGGATATTTATAGAGGAGATTCATGGAGATTCATGGAGATTCATGGAGGAGAATCATGGAGATTCGTGGAGATTCATGGAGATTCATGGAGATTCATGGAGATTCGTGTAGTAGGCTCATGGATATTTATAGAGGAGATTCATGGAGATTCATGGAGGAGGTTCATGGAGATTCATGGAGATTCATGGAGATTCATGGAGATTCATGGAGATTCATGGAGTAGGTTCATGGATATTTATAGAGGAGATTCATGGAGATTCATGGAGGAGGTTCATGGAGATTCATGGAGATTCATGGAGATTCATGGAGATTCGTGGAGTAGGTTCATGGTTATTTATAGAGGAGATTCATGGAGATTCATGGAGGAGGTTCATGGAGATTCATGGAGATTCATAGAGGAGATTCATGGAGATTCATGGAGATTCATGGAGATTCATGCAGAAGGTACATGGAGATTCATGGAGATTCATGGAGATTCATGGAGATTCATGGAGATTCATGGAGATTCATGCAGATTCATAGAGGAGATTCATGGAGGAGATTCATGGAGATTCATGGAGGAGGTTAATGGAGATTCATGGAGATTCATGGAGATTCATGGAGATTCATGGAAATTCATACAGGTGATTCATGGAGGAGATTCATGGAGATTCATGGAGATTCATAGAGGAGATTCATGGAGGAGATTCATTGAGGAGATTCATGGAGATTCATGGAGGAGATTCATGGAGGAGATTCATGGAGATTCATGGAGATTCATGGCGATTCATGGAGCTTACTGGAGATTCATGGTGATTCACGGAGGAGATTCATGGAGATTCATACAGGAGATTCATGGAGATTCATAGAGGAGATTCATGGAGATTCATGGAGATTCATGGAGATTCATGGAGATTCATGGAGATTCATTCAGGAGATGCATGGAGGAGATTCATGGAGATTCATGGAGATTCATAGAGGAGATTCATGGAGGAGATTCATGGAGATTCATGGAGATTCATGGAGATTCATGGAGATTCATGGAAATTCATACAGGAGATTCATACAGGAGATTCATGGAGGAGGTTCATGGATATTTATAGAGGAGATTCATGGAGATTCATGGAGGAGGTTCATGGAGATTCATGGAGATTCATGGAGGAGATTCATGGAGATTCATAGAGATTCATGGAGGAGGTTCATGGATATTTATAGAGGAGATTCATGGAGATTCATGGAGATTCATGGAGATTCATACAGGAGATTCATGGAGATTCATGGTGGAGGTTCGTGGATATTTATGGAGGAGATTCATGGAGATTCATGGAGATTCATGGAGATTCATACAGGAGATTCATGGAGATTCATGGTGGACGTTCGTGGATATTTATGGAGGAGATTCATGGAGATTCATAGAGATTCATGGAGGAGGTTCATGGATATTTATAGAGGAGATTCATGGAGATTCATGGAGATTCATGGAGATTCATGGCGATTCATGGAGCTTACTGGAGATTCATGGAGATTCATGGTGATTCACGGAGGAGATTCATGGAGATTCATACAGGAGAGTCATGGAGATTCATGGAGATTCACGGAGATTCATCGAGATTCATGCAGATTCTTGGAGATTCATACAGGAGATTCATGGAGGAGGTTCATGGATATTTATAGAGGAGATTCATGGAGATTCATGGAGGAGATTCATGGAGATTCGTGGAGATTCATGGAGATTCATGGAGATTCATGGAGATTCATGGAGATTCGTGTAGTAGGTTCATGGATATTTATAGAGGAGATTCATGGAGATTCATGGAGGAGGTTCATGGAGATTCATGGAGACTCATGAAGATTCATGGAGATTCATGGAGATTCATGGAGTAGGTTCATGGACATTTATAGAGGAGATTCATGGAGATTCATGGAGGAGGTTCATGGAGATTCATGGAGATTCATGGAGATTCATGGAGATTCGTGGAGTAGGTTCATGGATATTTATAGAGGAGATTCATGGAGATTCATGGAGGAGGTTCATGGAGATTCATGCAGATTCATGGAGATTCATGGAGATTCGTGGAGATTCATGGAGATTCATGGAGATTCATGGAGATTCGTGTAGTAGGTTCATGGATATTTATAGAGGAGATTCATGGAGATTCATGGAGGAGATTCATGGAGATTCATGGAGGAGATTCATGGAGGAGATTCATGGAGATTCATGGAGATTCATGGAGATTCATGGAGATTCATGGAGGAGGTTCATGGATATTTATAGAGGAGATTCATGGAGATTCATGGAGATTCATGGCGATTCATGGAGCTTACTGGAGATTCATGGAGATTCATGGTGATCACGGAGGAGATTCATGGAGATTCATGGAGGAGATTCATGGAGATTCATGGTGATTCATGGTAATTCATGGAGATTCATGGAGATTCATGGAGGAGGTTCATGGATATTTATAGAGGAGATTCATGGAGATTCATGGAGGAGGTTCATGGAGATTCATGGAAATTCATGGAGATTCATGGAGATTCGTGGAGATTCATGGAGATTCATGGAGATTCATGGAGATTCGTGTAGTAGGTTCATGGATATTTATAGAGGAGATCCATGGAGATTCATGGAGGAGATTCATGGAGATTCATGGAGGAGATTCATGGAGGAGATTCATGGAGATTCATGGAGATTCATGGAGATTCATGGAGATTCATGGAGGAGGTTCATGGATATTTATAGAGGAGATTCATGGAGATTCATGGAGATTCATGGCGATTCATGGAGCTTACTGGAGATTCATGGAGATTCATGGTGATCACGGAGGAGATTCATGGAGATTCATGGAGGAGATTCATGGAGATTCATGGTGATTCATGGTAATTCATGGAGATTCATGGAGATTCATGGAGGAGGTTCATGGATATTTATAGAGGAGATTCATGGAGATTCATGGAGGAGATTCATGGAGATTCATGGAAATTCATGGAGATTCATACAGGAGATTCATGGAGATTCATACAGGAGATTCATGGAGATTCATGGGGGAGATTCATGAAGATTCATGGGGACTCATGGAGATTCATGGTGGATGTACATGGATATTTATAGAGGAGATTCATGGAGATTCATGCAGAAGGTTCATGGAGATTCATGGAGGTTCATGGAGCTTCATGGAGATTCATGGAGATTCATGGATATTCATGGAGATTCATGCAGATTCATACAGGAGATTCATGGAGGAGATTCATGGAGATTCATGGAGCTCCATGGAGATTCGTGGAGATTCATGGAGGAGATTCATGAAGATTCATGAAGATTCATGGAGGAGGTTCATGGAGATTCATGGAGATTCATGGAGATTCATGGAGATTCATGGAGATTCATGGAGATTCGTGGAGATTCATACAGGAGATTCATGGAGATTCATGGAGATTCATGGAGATTCATGGAGGAGATTCATGGAGATTCATGGAGATTCATGGAGATTCGTGGAGATTCATACAGGAGATTCATGGAGATTCATGGAGATACATGGAGGAGATTCATGGAGATTCATAAAGGAGATTCATGGAGATTCATGGAGGTGATTCATGGAGATTCATGGAGGACGTTCGTGGGTATTTATAGGGGAGATTCATGGAGATTCATGGAGGTGATTCATGGAGATTCATGGAGGACGTTCGTGGGTATTTATAGGGGAGATTCATGGAGATTCATGGAGATTCATGGAGACTCATGGAGATTCATGGAGATGCATGGAGATTCATGGAGTTTCGTGGAGATTGATACAGGAGATTCATGGATATTCATGGAGGAGATTCATGGAGATTCATGGAGGAGATTCAAGGAGATTTATGGAGATTCATCGAGGAGATTCATGGAGATTCATGGAGATTCATGGAGATTCATGGAGATTCATGGAGGTTCATGGAGATTCATGGAGATTCATTCAGGAGATGCATGGAGGAGATTCATGGAGATTCATGGAGATTCATAGAGGAGATTCATGGAGGAGATTCATGGGGATTCATGGAGATTCATGGAGATTCATGGAGATTCATGGAGATTCATGGAGATTCGTGGAGATTCATACAGGAGATTCATGGAGATTCATGGAGATTCATGGTGATTCACGGAGGAGACTCATGGAGATTCATACAGGAGATTCATGGTGATTCATGCAGATTCCTGCAGATTTATGGAGGAGATTCATGGAGATTCATGGAGATTCATGGAGATTCACGGAGATTCATGGAGGAGATTCATGGAGATTCATGGAGATTCATGGAAGTTCATACAGGAGATTCATACAGGAGATTCATGGAGGAGGTTCATGGATATTTATAGAGGAGATTCATGGAGATTCATGGAGATTCATGGAGATTCGTGGAGTAGGTTCATGGATATTTATAGAAGAGATTCATGGAGATTCATGGTGGAGGTTTGTGGAGATTCATGGAGATTCATGGAGGAGATTCATGGAGGAGATTCATGGAGATTCATGGAGGAGGTTCATGGAGATTCATGGAGATTCATGGAGATTCATGGAGATTCATGGAGATTCATGGAAATTCATACAGGAGATTCATACAGGAGATTCATGGAGGAGATTCATGGAGATTCATGGAGATTCATAGAGGAGATTCATTGAGGAGATTCATGGAGATTCATGGAGGAGATTCATGGAGGAGATTCATGGAGATTCATGGAGATTCATGGCGATTCATGGAGCTTACTGGAGATTCATGGTGATTCACGGAGGAGATTCATGGAGATTCATACAGGAGATTCATGGAGATTCATAGAGGAGATTCATGGAGATTCATGGAGATTCATGGAGATTCATGCAGAAGGTACATGGAGATTCATGGAGATTCATGGAGATTCATGGAGATTCATGGAGGAGATTCATGGAGATTCATGGAGATTCATGGAGATTCATGGAAATTCATACAGGAGATTCATACAGGAGATTCATGGAGGAGGCTCATGGATATTTATAGAGGAGATTCATGGAGATTCATGGAGGAGGTTCATGGAGATTCATGGAGATTCATGGAGATTCATGGAGATTCATGGAGATTCATGGAGTAGGTTCATGGATATTTATAGAGGAGATTCATGGAGATTCATGGAGGAGGTTCATTTAGATTCATGGAGATTCATGGAGATTCATGGAGATTCGTTTAGTAGGTTCATGGGTATTTATAGAGGAGATTCATGGAGATTCATGGAGATTCATGGAGGAGATTCATGGAGGAGATTCATGGAGATTCATGGAGATTCATGGAGATCCATGGAGATCCATGGAGATTCATGGAGATTCATGGAGATTCATTGAGGAGATTCATGGAGATTCATGGAGATTCATGGTGATTCATGGAGGAGATTCATGGAGATTCATACAGGAGATTCATGGATATTTATAGAGGAGATTCATGGAGATTCATGGAGGAGGTTCATGGAGATTCATGGAGATTCATGGAGATTCATGGAGATTCATGGAAATTCATACAGGAGATTCATACAGGAGATTCATGGAGGAGGTTCATGGAGATTCATGGAGAAGATTCATGGAGATTCGTGGAGATTCATGGAGATTCATGGATATTCATGAAGATTCATGGAGATTCATGGAGATTCATGGAGATTCATGGAGGAGGTTCATGGATATTTATAGAGGAGATTCATGGAGATTCATGGAGATTCATGGCGATTCATGGAGCTTACTGGAGATTCATGGAGATTCATGGTGATTCACGGAGGAGATTCATGGAGATTCATGCAGGAGATTCATGGAGATTCATAGAGGAGATTCATGGAGATTCATGGAGATTCAAGGAGATTCATGCAGAAGGTACATGGAGATTCATGGAGATTCATGGAGATTCATGGAGATTCATGGAGGAGATTCATGGAGATTCATGGAGATTAATGGAGATTCATGGAAATTCATACAGGAGATTCATACAGGAGATTCATGGAGGAGGTTCATGGATATTTATAGAGGAGATTCATGGAGATTCATGGAGGAGAATCATGGAGATTCGTGGAGATTCATGGAGATTCATGGAGATTCATGCAGATTCGTGTACTAGGCTCATGGATATTTATAGAGGAGATTCATGGAGATTCATGGAGGAGGTTCATGGAGATTCATGGAGATTCATGGAGATTCATGGAGACTCATGGAGATTCATGGAGTAGGTTCATGGATATTTATAGAGGAGATTCATGGAGATTCATGGAGGAGGTTCATGGAGATTCATGGAGATTCATGGAGATTCATGGAGACTCGTGGAGTAGGTTCATGGTTATTTATAGAGGAGATTCATGGAGATTCATGGAGGAGGTTCATGGAGATTCATGGAGATTCATAGAGGAGATTCATGGAGATTCATGGAGATTCATGGAGATTCATAGACGAGATTCATACAGGAGATTCATGGAGGAGGTTCATGGAGATTCATGGAGGAGATTCATGGAGATTCGTGGAGATTCATGGAGATTCATGGATATTCATGATGATTCATGTAGATTCATGGAGATTCATGGAGATTCATGGAGGAGGTTCATGGATATTTATAGAGGAGATTCATGGAGATTCATGGAGATTCATGGCGATTCATGGAGCTTACTGGAGATTCATGGAGATTCATGGTGATTCACGGAGGAGACTCATGGAGATTCATACAGGAGATTCATGCAGATTCCTGCAGATTTATGGAGGAGATTCATGGAGATTCATGGAGATTCATGGAGATTCACGGAGATTCATGGAGGAGATTCATGGAGATTCATGGAGATTCATGGAGATTCATGGAAATTCATACAGGAGATTCATACAGGAGATTCATGGAGGAGGTTCATGGATATTTATAGAGGAGATTCATGGAGATTCATGGAGATTCATGGAGATTCGTGGAGTAGGTTCATGGATATTTATAGAAGAGATTCATGGAGATTCATGGTGGAGGTTCGTGGAGATTCATGGAGATTCATGGAGGAAATTCATGGAGGAGATTCATGGAGATTCATGGAGGAGGTTCATGGAGATTCATGGAGATTCATGGAGATTCATGGAGATTCATGGAGATTCATGGAAATTCATACAGGAGATTCATACAGGAGATTCATGGAGGAGATTCATGGAGATTCATGGAGATTCATAGAGGAGATTCATTGAGGAGATTCATGGAGATTCATGGAGGAGATTCATGGAGGAGATTCATGGAGATTCATGGAGATTCATGGCGATTCATGGAGCTTACTGGAGAATCATGGAGATTCATGGTGATTCACGGAGGAGATTCATGGTGATTCACGGAGGAGATTCATGGAGATTCATACAGGAGATTCATGGAGATTCATGGAGATTCATGGAAATTCATACAGGAGATTCATACAGGAGATTCATGGAGGAGGCTCATGGATATTAATAGAGGAGATTCATGGAGATTCATGGAGGAGGTTCATGGAGATTCATGGAGATTCATGGAGATTCATGGAGATTCATGGAGATTCATTCAGGAGATGCATGGAGGAGATTCATGGAGGAGATTCATGGAGATTCATGGAGATTCATAGAGGAGATTCATGGAGGAGATTCATGGAGATTCATGGAGATTCATGGAGATTCATGGAGATTCATGCAGATTCATACAGGAGATTCATGGAGGAGATTCATGGAGATTCTTGGAGATTCATGGAGGAGGTTCATGAATATTTATAGAGGAGATTCATGGAGATTCATGGAGATTCATGGAGATTCATGGAGTTTCATGGAGATTCATGGAGATTCATGGAGATTCATTCAGGAGATGCATGGAGGAGATTCATGGAGATTCATGGAGATTCATAGAGGAGATTCATTGAGGAGATTCATGGAGATTCATGGAGATTCATGGAGATTCATGGAGATTCATGGAGATTCATGGAAATTCATACAGGAGATTCATACAGGAGATTCATGGAGGAGGTTCATGGATATTTATAGAGGAGATTCATGGAGATTCATGGAGGAGGTTCATGGAGATTCATGGAGATTCATGGAGGAGATTCATGGAGATTCATAGAGATTCATGGAGGAGGTTCATGGATATTTATAGAGGAGATTCATGGAGATTCATGGAGATTCATGGAGATTCATACAGGAGATTCATGGATATTTATGGAGGAGATTCATGGAGATTCATGGAGATTCATGGAGATTCATGGAGATTCATACAGGAGATTCATGGAGATTCATGGTGGACGTTCGTGGATATTTATGGAGGAGATTCATGGAGATTCATAGAGATTCATGGAGGAGGTTCATGGATATTTATAGAGGAGATTCATGGAGATTCATGGAGATTCATGGAGATTCATGGCGATTCATGGAGCTTACTGGAGATTCATGGAGATTCATGGAGGAGGTTCATGGATATTTATAGAGGAGATTCATGGAGATTCATGGAGATTCATGGCGATTCATGGAGCTTACTGGAGATTCATGGAGATTCATGGTGATCACGGAGGAGATTCATGGAGATTCATGGAGGAGATTCATGGAGATTCATGGTGATTCATGGTAATTCATGGAGATTCATGGAGATTCATGGAGGAGGTTCATGGATATTTATAGAGGAGATTCATGGAGATTCATGGAGGAGATTCATGGAGATTCATGGAAATTCATGGAGATTCATACAGGAGATTCATGGAGATTCATACAGGAGATTCATGGAGATTCATGGGGGAGATTCATGAAGATTCATGGAGACTCATGGAGATTCATGGTGGATGTACATGGATATTTATAGAGGAGATTCATGGAGATTCATGCAGAAGGTTCATGGAGATTCATGGAGGTTCATGGAGCTTCATGGAGATTCATGGAGATTCATGGATATTCATGGAGATTCATGCAGATTCATACAGGAGATTCATGGAGGAGATTCATGGAGATTCATGGAGCTCCATGGAGATTCGTGGAGATTCATGGAGGAGATTCATGAAGATTCATGAAGATTCATGGAGGAGGTTCATGGAGATTCATGGAGATTCATGGAGATTCATGGAGATTCATGGAGATTCATGGAGATTCGTGGAGATTCATACAGGAGATTCATGGAGATTCATGGTGGACGTTCGTGGATATTTATGGAGGAGATTCATGGAGATTCATAGAGATTCATGGAGGAGGTTCATGGATATTTATAGAGGAGATTCATGGAGATTCATGGAGATTCATGGAGATTCATGGCGATTCATGGAGCTTACTGGAGATTCATGGAGATTCATGGTGATTCACGGAGGAGATTCATGGAGATTCATACAGGAGATTCATGGAGATTCATGGAGATTCACGGAGATTCATCGAGATTCATGGAGATTCTTGGAGATTCATACAGGAGATTCATGGAGGAGGTTCATGGATATTTATAGAGGAGATTCATGGAGATTCATGGAGGAGATTCATGGAGATTCGTGGAGATTCGTGGAGATTCATGGAGATTCATGGAGATTCGTGGAGTAGGTTCATGGATATTTATAGAGGAGATTCATGGAGATTCATGGAGGAGGTTCATGGAGATTCATGCAGATTCATGGAGATTCATGGAGATTCGTGGAGATTCATGGAGATTCATGGAGATTCATGGAGATTCGTGTAGTAGGTTCATGGATATTTATAGAGTAGATTCATGGAGATTCATGGAGGAGATTCATGGAGATTCATGGAGGAGATTCATGGAGGAGATTCATGGAGATTCATGGAGATTCATGGAGATTCATGGAGATTCATGGAGGAGGTTCATGGATATTTATAGAGGAGATTCATGGAGATTCATGGAGATTCATGGCGATTCATGGAGCTTACTGGAGATTCATGGAGATTCATGGTGATCACGGAGGAGATTCATGGAGATTCATGGAGGAGATTCATGGAGATTCATGGTGATTCATGGTAATTCATGGAGATTCATGGAGATTCATGGAGGAGGTTCATGGATATTTATAGAGGAGATTCATGGAGATTCATGGAGGAGATTCATGGAGATTCATGGAAATTCATGGAGATTCATACAGGAGATTCATGGAGATTCATACAGGAGATTCATGGAGATTCATGGGGGAGATTCATGAAGATTCATGGAGACTCATGGAGATTCATGGTGGATGTACATGGATATTTATAGAGGAGATTCATGGAGATTCATGCAGAAGGTTCATGGAGATTCATGGAGGTTCATGGAGCTTCATGGAGATTCATGGAGATTCATGGATATTCATGGAGATTCATGCAGATTCATACAGGAGATTCATGGAGGAGATTCATGGAGATTCATGGAGCTCCATGGAGATTCGTGGAGATTCATGGAGGAGATTCATGAAGATTCATGAAGATTCATGGAGGAGGTTCATGGAGATTCATGGCGATTCATGGAGATTCATGGAGATTCATGGAGATTCATGGAGATTCGTGGAGATTCATACAGGAGATTCATGGAGATTCATGGAGATTCATGGAGATTCATGGAGGAGATTCATGGAGATTCATGGAGATTCATGGAGATTCGTGGAGATTCATACAGGAGATTCATGGAGATTCATGGAGATACATGGAGGAGATTCATGGAGATTCATAAAGGAGATTCATGGAGATTCATGGAGGTGATTCATGGAGATTCATGGAGGACGTTCGTGGGTATTTATAGGGGAGATTCATGGAGATTCATGGAGATTCATGGAGACTCATGGAGATTCATGGAGATGCATGGAGGAGATTCATGGAGATTCATGGAGATTCATGGAGATTCATGGAGATTCATACAGGAGATTCATGGAGGTTCATGGAGATACATGGAGGAGATTCATGGAGATTCATAAAGGAGATTCATGGAGATTCATGGAGGTGATTCATGGAGATTCATGGAGGACGTTCGTGGGTATTTATAGGGGAGATTCATGGAGATTCATGGAGATTCATGGAGACTCATGGAGATTCATGGAGATGCATGGAGATTCATGGAGTTTCGTGGAGATTGATACAGGAGATTCATGGATATTCATGGAGGAGATTCATGGAGATTCATGGCGGAGATTCAAGGAGATTTATGGAGATTCATCGAGGAGATTCATGGAGATTCATGGAGATTCATGGAGATTCATGGAGATTCATGGAGATTCATGGAGATTCATGGAGATTCGTGGAGATTCATACAGGAGATTCATGGAGATTCATGGTGATTCACGGAGGAGACTCATGGAGATTCATACAGGATATTCATGGTGATTCATGCAGATTCCTGCAGATTTATGGAGGAGATTCATGGAGATTCATGGAGATTCATGGAGATTCACGGAGATTCATGGAGGAGATTCATGGAGATTCATGGAGATTCATGGAGATTCGTGGAGATTCATGGAGATTCATGGATATTCATGAAGATTCATGTAGATTCATGGAGATTCATGGAGATTCATGGAGGAGGTTCATGGATATTTATAGAGGAGATTCATGGAGATTCATGGAGATTCATGGCGATTCATGGAGCTTACTGGAGATTCATGGAGATTCATGGTGATTCACGGAGGAGACTCATGGAGATTCATACAGGAGATTCATGGTGATTCATGCAGATTCCTGCAGATTTATGGAGGAGATTCATGGAGATTCATGGAGATTCATGGAGATTCACGGAGATTCATGGAGGAGATTCATGGAGATTCATGGAGATTCATGGAGATTCATGGAAATTCATACAGGAGATTCATACAGGAGATTCATGGAGGAGGTTCATGGATATTTATAGAGGAGATTCATGGAGATTCATGGAGATTCATGGAGATTCGTGGAGTAGGTTCATGGATATTTATAGAAGAGATTCATGGAGATTCATGGTGGAGGTTCGTGGAGATTCATGGAGATTCATGGAGGAAATTCATGGAGGAGATTCATGGAGATTCATGGAGGAGGTTCATGGAGATTCATGGAGATTCATGGAGATTCATGGAGATTCATGGAGATTCATGGAAATTCATACAGGAGATTCATACAGGAGATTCATGGAGGAGATTCATGGAGATTCATGGAGATTCATAGAGGAGATTCATTGAGGAGATTCATGGAGATTCATGGAGGAGATTCATGGAGGAGATTCATGGAGATTCATGGAGATTCATGGCGATTCATGGAGCTTACTGGAGATTCATGGAGATTCATGGTGATTCACGGAGGAGATTCATGGTGATTCACGGAGGAGATTCATGGAGATTCATACAGGAGATTCATGGAGGAGGCTCATGGATATTAATAGAGGAGATTCATGGAGATTCATGGAGGAGGTTCATGGAGATTCATGGAGATTCATGGAGATTCATAGAGGAGATTCATGGAGGAGATTCATGGAGATTCATGGAGATTCATGGAGATTCATGGAGATTCATGGAGATTCATGGAGATTCATACAGGAGATTCATACAGGAGATTCATGGAGGAGGTTCATGGATATTTATAGAGGAGATTCATGGAGATTCATGGAGGAGGTTCATGGAGATTCATGGAGATTCATGGAGGAGATTCATGGAGATTCATAGAGATTCATGGAGGAGGTTCATGGATATTTATAGAGGAGATTCATGGAGATTCATGGAGATTCATGGAGATTCATACAGGAGATTCATGGAGATTCATGGTGGAGGTTCGTGGATATTTATGGAGGAGATTCATGGAGATTCATGGAGATTCATGGAGATTCATGGAGATTCATACAGGAGATTCATGGAGATTCATGGTGGACGTTCGTGGATATTTATGGAGGAGATTCATGGAGATACATAGAGATTCATGGAGGAGGTTCATGGATATTTATAGAGGAGATTCATGGAGATTCATGGAGATTCATGGAGATTCATGGCGATTCATGGAGCTTACTGGAGATTCATGGAGATTCATGGTGATTCACGGAGGAGATTCATGGAGATTCATACAGGAGATTCATGGAGATTCATGGAGATTCACGGAGATTCATCGAGATTCATGGAGATTCTTGGAGATTCATACAGGAGATTCATGGAGGAGGTTCATGGATATTTATAGAGGAGATTCATGGAGATTCATGGAGGAGATTCATGGAGATTCGTGGAGATTCATGGAGATTCATGGAGATTCATGGAGATTCGTGTAGTAGGTTCATGGATATTTATAGAGGAGATTCATGGAGATTCATGGAGGAGGTTCATGGAGATTCATGGAGACTCATGAAGATTCATGGAGATTCATGGAGATTCATGGAGTAGGTTCATGGACATTTATAGAGGAGATTCATGGAGATTCATGGAGGAGGTTCATGGAGATTCATGGAGATTCATGGAGGTTCATGGAGATTCGTGGAGTAGGTTCATGGATATTTATAGAGGAGATTCATGGAGATTCATGGAGGAGGTTCATGGAGATTCATGCAGATTCATGGAGATTCATGGAGATTCGTGGAGATTCATGGAGATTCATGGAGATTCATGGAGATTCATGGAGATTCGTGTAGTAGGTTCATGGATATTTATAGAGGAGATTCATGGAGATTCATGGAGGAGATTCATGGAGATTCATGGAGGAGATTCATGAAGGAGATTCATGGAGATTCATGGAGATTCATGGAGATTCATGGAGATTCATGGAGGAGGTTCATGGATATTTATAGAGGAGATTCATGGAGATTCATGGAGATTCATGGCGATTCATGGAGCTTACTGGAGATTCATGGAGATTCATGGTGATCACGGAGGAGATTCATGGAGATTCATGGAGGAGATTCATGGAGATTCATGGTGATTCATGGTAATTCATGGAGATTCATGGAGATTCATGGAGGAGGTTCATGGATATTTATAGAGGAGATTCATGGAGATTCATGGAGGAGATTCATGGAGATTCATGGAAATTCATGGAGATTCATACAGGAGATTCATGGAGATTCATACAGGAGATTCATGGAGATTCATGGGGGAGATTCATGAAGATTCATGGAGACTCATGGAGATTCATGGTGGATGTACATGGATATTTATAGAGGAGATTCATGGAGATTCATGCAGAAGGTTCATGGAGATTCATGGAGGTTCATGGAGCTTCATGGAGATTCATGGAGATTCATGGATATTCATGGAGATTCATGCAGATTCATACAGGAGATTCATGGAGGAGATTCATGGAGATTCATGGAGCTCCATGGAGATTCGTGGAGATTCATGGAGGAGATTCATGAAGATTCATGAAGATTCATGGAGGAGGTTCATGGAGATTCATGGAGATTCATGGAGATTCATGGAGATTCATGGAGATTCATGGAGATTCGTGGAGATTCATACAGGAGATTCATGGAGATTCATGGAGATTCATGGAGATTCATGGAGATTCATGGAGATTCATGGAGATTCGTGGAGATTCATACAGGAGATTCATGGAGATTCATGGAGATACATGGAGGAGATTCATGGAGATTCATAAAGGAGATTCATGGAGATTCATGGAGGTGATTCATGGAGATTCATGGAGGACGTTCGTGGGTATTTATAGGGGAGATTCATGCAGATTCATGGAGATTCATGGAGACTCATGGAGATTCATGGAGATGCATGGAGATTCATGGAGTTTCGTGGAGATTGATACAGGAGATTCATGGATATTCATGGAGGAGATTCATGGAGATTCATGGAGGAGATTCAAGGAGATTTATGGAGATTCATCGAGGAGATTCATGGAGATTCATGGAGATTCATGGAGATTCATGGAGATTCATGGAGGTTCATGGAGATTCATGGAGATTCATTCAGGAGATGCATGGAGGAGATTCATGGAGATTCATGGAGATTCATAGAGGAGATTCATGGAGGAGATTCATGGGGGTTCATGGAGATTCATGGAGATTCATGGAGATTCATGGAGATTCATGGAGATTCGTGGAGATTCATACAGGAGATTCATGGAGATTCATGGAGATTCATGGAGATTCATGGAGGAGATTCATGGAGATTCATGGAGATTCATACAGGAGATTCATGGAGATTCATGGAGATACATGGAGGAGATTCATGGAGATTCATACAGGAGATTCATGGAGATTCATGGAGGTGATTCATGGAGATTCATGGAGAACGTTCGTGGGTATTTATAGGGGAGATTCATGGACATTCATGGAGATTCATGGAGATTCATGGAGATTCATGGAGATGCATGGAGATTCATGGAGTTTCGTGGAGATTGATACAGGAGATTCATGGATATTCATGGAGGAGATTCATGGAGATTCATGGAGGAGATTCAAGGAGATTTATGGAGATTCATGGAGACTCATGCAGAAGGTTCATGGAGATTCATGGAGATTCATGGAGATTCATGGAGATTCATGGAGATTCATGGAGATTTATTCAGGAGATGCATGGAGGAGATTCATGGAGATCCATGGAGATTCATGAAGATTCATAGAGGAGATTCATGGAGGAGATTCATGGAGATTCATGAAGGAGGTTCATGGAGATTCATGGAGATTCATGGAGATTCATGGAGATTCATGGAGATTTATTCAGGAGATGCATGGAGGAGATTCATGGAGATTCATGGAGATTCATGAAGATTCATAGAGGAGATTCATGGAGATTCATGGAGGAGGTTCATGGAGATTCATGGAGATTCATGGTGATTCATGGAGGAGATTCATGGAGATTCATGGAGATTCATGGAGATTCATGGAGATTCATGGAAATTCATACAGGAGATTCATGGAGAAGATTCATGGAGATTCATGGAGATTCATAGAGGAGATTCATGGAGGAGATTCATGGAGATTCATGGAGGAGATTCATGGAGGAGATTCATGGAGATTCATGGAGATTCATGGAGATTCATAGACGAGATTCATACAGGAGATTCATGGAGGAGGTGCATGGAGATTCATGGAGATTCGTGGAGATTCATGGAGATTCAGGGAGATTCATGGAGATTCGTGGAGAAGGTTCATGGATATTTATAGAGGAGATTCATGGAGATTCAAGGAGGAGGTTCATGGAGATTCATGGAGATTCATGGAGATTCATGGAGATTCATGGAAATTCATACAGGAGATTCATACAGGAGATTCATGGAGGAGGTTCATGGAGATTCATGGAGAAGATTCATGGAGATTCGTGGAGATTCATGGATATTCATGAAGATTCATGGAGATTCATGGAGATTCATGGAGATTCATGTAGGAGGTTCATGGATATTTATAGAGGAGATTCATGGAGATTCATGGAGATTCATGGCGATTCATGGAGCTTACTGGAGATTCATGGAGATTCATGGTGATTCACGGAGGAGATTCATGGAGATTCATACAGGAGATTCATGGAGATTCATGGAGATTCACGGAGATTCATGGAGGAGATTCATGGAGATTCATGGAGATTCATGGAGATTCATGGAAATTCATACAGGAGATTCATGGAGGAGGTTCATGGAGATTCATGGAGATTCATGGGGATTCATGGAGATTCATGGAGATTTATTCAGGAGATGCATGGAGGAGATTCATGGAGATTCATGGAGATTCATGAAGATTCATAGAGGAGATTCATGGAGATTCATGGAGGAGGTTCATGGAGATTCATGGAGATTCATGGTGATTCATGGAGGAGATTCATGGAGATTCATGGAGGAGATTCATGAAGGAGATTCATGGAGATTCATGGAGATTCATGGAGATTCATGGAGATTCATGGAGGAGGTTCATGGACATTTATAGAGGAGATTCATGGAGATTCATGGAGGAGGTTCATGGAGATTCATGGAGATTCATGGAGATTCATGGAGATTCGTGGAGTAGGTTCATGGATATTTATAGAGGAGATTCATGGAGATTCATGGAGGAGGTTCATGGAGATTCATGCAGATTCATGGAGATTCATGGAGATTCGTGGAGATTCATGGAGATTCATGGAGATTCATGGAGATTCGTGTAGTAGGTTCATGGATATTTATAGAGGAGATTCATGGAGATTCATGGAGGAGATTCATGGAGATTCATGGAGGAGATTCATGAAGGAGATTCATGGAGATTCATGGAGATTCATGGAGATTCATGGAGATTCATGGAGGAGGTTCATGGATATTTATAGAGGAGATTCATGGAGATTCATGGAGATTCATGGCGATTCATGGAGCTTACTGGAGATTCATGGAGATTCATGGTGATCACGGAGGAGATTCATGGAGATTCATGGAGGAGATTCATGGAGATTCATGGTGATTCATGGTAATTCATGGAGATTCATGGAGATTCATGGAGGAGGTTCATGGATATTTATAGAGGAGATTCATGGAGATTCATGGAGGAGATTCATGGAGATTCATGGAAATTCATGGAGATTCATACAGGAGATTCATGGAGATTCATACAGGAGATTCATGGAGATTCATGGGGGAGATTCATGAAGATTCATGGAGACTCATGGAGATTCATGGTGGATGTACATGGATATTTATAGAGGAGATTCATGGAGATTCATGCAGAAGGTTCATGGAGATTCATGGAGGTTCATGGAGCTTCATGGAGATTCATGGAGATTCATGGATATTCATGGAGATTCATGCAGATTCATACAGGAGATTCATGGAGGAGATTCATGGAGATTCATGGAGCTCCATGGAGATTCGTGGAGATTCATGGAGGAGATTCATGAAGATTCATGAAGATTCATGGAGGAGGTTCATGGAGATTCATGGAGATTCATGGAGATTCATGGAGATTCATGGAGATTCATGGAGATTCGTGGAGATTCATACAGGAGATTCATGGAGATTCATGGAGATTCATGGAGATTCATGGAGATTCATGGAGATTCATGGAGATTCGTGGAGATTCATACAGGAGATTCATGGAGATTCATGGAGATACATGGAGGAGATTCATGGAGATTCATAAAGGAGATTCATGGAGATTCATGGAGGTGATTCATGGAGATTCATGGAGGACGTTCGTGGGTATTTATAGGGGAGATTCATGGAGATTCATGGAGATTCATGGAGACTCATGGAGATTCATGGAGATGCATGGAGATTCATGGAGTTTCGTGGAGATTGATACAGGAGATTCATGGATATTCATGGAGGAGATTCATGGAGATTCATGGAGGAGATTCAAGGAGATTTATGGAGATTCATCGAGGAGATTCATGGAGATTCATGGAGATTCATGGAGATTCATGGAGATTCATGGAGGTTCATGGAGATTCATGGAGATTCATTCAGGAGATGCATGGAGGAGATTCATGGAGATTCATGGAGATTCATAGAGGAGATTCATGGAGGAGATTCATGGGGGTTCATGGAGATTCATGGAGATTCATGGAGATTCATGGAGATTCATGGAGATTCGTGGAGATTCATACAGGAGATTCATGGAGATTCATGGAGATTCATGGAGATTCATGGAGGAGATTCATGGAGATTCATGGAGATTCATACAGGAGATTCATGGAGATTCATGGAGATACATGGAGGAGATTCATGGAGATTCATACAGGAGATTCATGGAGATTCATGGAGGTGATTCATGGAGATTCATGGAGAACGTTCGTGGGTATTTATAGGGGAGATTCATGGACATTCATGGAGATTCATGGAGATTCATGGAGATTCATGGAGATGCATGGAGATTCATGGAGTTTCGTGGAGATTGATACAGGAGATTCATGGATATTCATGGAGGAGATTCATGGAGATTCATGGAGGAGATTCAAGGAGATTTATGGAGATTCATGGAGACTCATGCAGAAGGTTCATGGAGATTCATGGAGATTCATGGAGATTCATGGAGATTCATGGAGATTCATGGAGATTTATTCAGGAGATGCATGGAGGAGATTCATGGAGATCCATGGAGATTCATGAAGATTCATAGAGGAGATTCATGGAGGAGATTCATGGAGATTCATGAAGGAGGTTCATGGAGATTCATGGAGATTCATGGAGATTCATGGAGATTCATGGAGATTTATTCAGGAGATGCATGGAGGAGATTCATGGAGATTCATGGAGATTCATGAAGATTCATAGAGGAGATTCATGGAGATTCATGGAGGAGGTTCATGGAGATTCATGGAGATTCATGGTGATTCATGGAGGAGATTCATGGAGATTCATGGAGATTCATGGAGATTCATGGAGATTCATGGAAATTCATACAGGAGATTCATGGAGAAGATTCATGGAGATTCATGGAGATTCATAGAGGAGATTCATGGAGGAGATTCATGGAGATTCATGGAGGAGATTCATGGAGGAGATTCATGGAGATTCATGGAGATTCATGGAGATTCATAGACGAGATTCATACAGGAGATTCATGGAGGAGGTGCATGGAGATTCATGGAGGAGATTCATGGAGATTCGTGGAGATTCATGGAGATTCATGGATATTCATAGAGGAGATTCATGGAGGAGATTCATGGAGATTCATGGAGATTCATGGAGATTCACGGAGATTCATGGAGATTCATGGATATTCATGGAGGAGATTCATGGAGATTCATGGAAATTCATACAGGAGATTCATACAGGAGATTCATGGAGGAGGTTCATGGATATTTATAGAGGAGATTCATGGAGATTCATGGAGGAGATTCATGGAGATTCGTGGAGATTCATGGAGATTCAGGGAGATTCATGGAGATTCGTGGAGAAGGTTCATGGATATTTATAGAGGAGATTCATGGAGATTCAAGGAGGAGGTTCATGGAGATTCATGGAGATTCATGGAGATTCATGGAGATTCATGGAAATTCATACAGGAGATTCATACAGGAGATTCATGGAGGAGGTTCATGGAGATTCATGGAGAAGATTCATGGAGATTCGTGGAGATTCATGGATATTCATGAAGATTCATGGAGATTCATGGAGATTCATGGAGATTCATGTAGGAGGTTCATGGATATTTATAGAGGAGATTCATGGAGATTCATGGAGATTCATGGCGATTCATGGAGCTTACTGGAGATTCATGGAGATTCATGGTGATTCACGGAGGAGATTCATGGAGATTCATACAGGAGATTCATGGAGATTCATGGAGATTCACGGAGATTCATGGAGGAGATTCATGGAGATTCATGGAGATTCATGGAGATTCATGGAAATTCATACAGGAGATTCATGGAGGAGGTTCATGGAGATTCATGGAGATTCATGGGGATTCATGGAGATTCATGGAGATTTATTCAGGAGATGCATGGAGGAGATTCATGGAGATTCATGGAGATTCATGAAGATTCATAGAGGAGATTCATGAAGATTCATGGAAATTCATACAGGAGATTCATGGAGAAGATTCATGGAGATTCATGGAGATTCATAGAGGAGATTCATGGAGGAGATTCATGGAGATTCATGGAGGAGGTTCATGGAGATTCATGGAGATTCATGGAGATTCATGCAGATTTATTCAGGAGATGCATGGAGGAGATTCATGGAGATTCATGGAGATTCATGAAGATTCATAGAGGAGATTCATGGAGATTCATGGAGGAGGTTCATGGAGATTCATGGAGATTCATGGTGATTCATGGAGGAGATTCATGGAGATTCATGGAGATTCATGGAGATTCATGGAGATTCATGGAGATTTATTCAGGAGATGCATGGAGGAGATTCATGGAGATTCATGGAGATTCATGAAGATTCATAGAGGAGATTCATGGAGATTCATGGAGGAGGTTCATGGAGATTCATGGAGATTCATGGTGATTCATGGAGGAGATTCATGGAGATTCATGGAGATTCATGGAGATTCATGGAAATTCATACAGGAGATTCATGGAGGAGATTCATGGAGATTTATAGAGGAGATTCATGGAGGAGATTCATGGAGATTCGTGGAGATTCATGGAGATTCATGGATATTCATAGAGGAGATTCATGGAGGAGATTCATGGAGATTCATGGAGATTCATGGAGATTCACGAAGATTCATGGAGATTCATGGATATTCATACAGGAGATTCATGGTGATTCATGCAGATTCCTGCAGATTTATGGAGGAGATTCATGGAGATTCATGGAGATTCATGGAGATTCACGGAGATTCATGGAGGAGATTCATGGAGATTCATGGAAATTCATACAGGAGATTCATGGAGATTCATGGAGATTCATGGAGATGCATGGAGATTCATGGAGTTTCGTGGAGATTGATACAGGAGATTCATGGATATTCATGGAGGAGATTCATGGAGATTCATGGAGGAGATTCAAGGAGATTTATGGAGATTCATGGAGACTCATGCAGAAGGTTCATGGAGATTCATGGAGATTCATGGAGATTCATGGAGATTCATGGAGATTCATGGAGATTTATTCAGGAGATGCATGGAGGAGATTCATGGAGGAGATTCATGGAGATTCATGGAGATTCATAGACGAGATTCATACAGGAGATTCATGGAGGAGATTCATGGAGATTCATGGAGATTCATGGCGATTCATGGAGCTTACTGGAGATTCATGGAGATTCATGGTGATTCACGGAGGAGACTCATGGAGATTCATACAGGAGATTCATGGTGATTCATGCAGATTCCTGCAGATTTATGGAGGAGATTCATGGAGATTCATGGAGATTCATGGAGATTCACGGAGATTCATGGAGGAGATTCATGGAGATTCATGGAGATTCATGGAGATTCATGGAAATTCATACTGGAGATTCATACAGGAGATTCATGGAGGAGGTTCATGGATATTTATAGAGGAGATTCATGGAGATTCATGGAGATTCATGGAGATTCGTGGAGTAGGTTCATGGATATTTATAGAAGAGATTCATGGAGATTCATGGTGGAGGTTCGTGGAGATTCATGGAGATTCATGGAGGAAATTCATGGAGGAGATTCATGGAGATTCATGGAGGAGGTTCATGGAGATTCATGGAGATTCATGGAGATTCATGGAGATTCATGGAGATTCATGGAAATTCATACAGGAGATTCATACAGGAGATTCATGGAGGAGATTCATGGAGATTCATGGAGATTCATAGAGGAGATTCATGGAGATTCATGGAGATTCATGGCGATTCATGGAGCTTACTGGAGATTCATGGAGATTCATGGTGATTCACGGAGGAGATTCATGGTGATTCACGGAGGAGATTCATGGAGATTCATACAGGAGATTCATGGAGATTCATAGAGGAGATTCATGGAGATTCATGGAGATTCATGGAGATTCATGCAGAAGGTACATGGAGATTCATGGAGATTCATGGAGGAGATTCATGGAGATTCATGGAGATTCGTGGAGATTCATGGAAATTCATACAGGAGATTCATACAGGAGATTCATGGAGGAGATTCATGGAGATTCATGGAGATTCATGGAGATTCATGGAGATTCATGGAGTAGGTTCATGGATATTTATAGAGGAGATTCATGGAGATTCATGGAGGAGGTTCATTTAGATTCATGGAGATTCATGGAGATTCATGGAGATTCATGGAGATTCATGGAGTAGGTTCATGGATATTTATAGAGGAGATTCATGGAGATTCATGGAGGAGGTTCATTTAGATTCATGGAGATTCATGGAGATTCATGGAGATTCGTGGAGTAGGTTCATGGATATTTATAGAGGAGATTCATGGAGATTCATGGAGATTCATGGAGGAGATTCATGGAGATTCATGGAGATTCATGGTGATTCATGGAGGAGATTCATGGAGATTCATACAGGAGATTCATGGATATTTATAGAGGAGATTCATGGAGATTCATGGAGGAGGTTCATGGAGATTCATGGAGATTCATGGAGATTCATGGAGATTCATGGAAATTCATACAGGAGATTCATACAGGAGATTCATGGAGGAGGTTCATGGAGATTCATGGAGAAGATTCATGGAGATTCGTGGAGATTCATGGAGATTCATGGATATTCATGAAGATTCATGGAGATTCATGGAGATTCATGGAGATTCATGGAGGAGGTTCATGGATATTTATAGAGGAGATTCATGGAGATTCATGGAGATTCATGGCGATTCATGGAGCTTACTGGAGATTCATGGAGATTCATGGTGATTCACGGAGGAGATTCATGGAGATTCATACAGGAGATTCATGGAGATTCATAGAGGAGATTCATGGAGATTCATGGAGATTCAAGGAGATTCATGCAGAAGGTACATGGAGATTCATGGAGATTCATGGAGATTCATGGAGATTCATGGAGGAGATTCATGGAGATTCATGGAGATTAATGGAGATTCATGGAAATTCATACAGGAGATTCATACAGGAGATTCATGGAGGAGGTTCATGGATATTTATAGAGGAGATTCATGGAGATTCATGGAGGAGAATCATGGAGATTCGTGGAGATTCATGGAGATTCATGGAGATTCATGCAGATTCGTGTACTAGGCTCATGGATATTTATAGAGGAGATTCATGGAGATTCATGGAGGAGGTTCATGGAGATTCATGGAGATTCATGGAGATTCATGGAGACTCATGGAGATTCATGGAGTAGGTTCATGGATATTTATAGAGGAGATTCATGGAGATTCATGGAGGAGGTTCATGGAGATTCATGGAGATTCATGGAGATTCATGGAGATTCGTGGAGTAGGTTCATGGTTATTTATAGAGGAGATTCATGGAGATTCATGGAGGAGGTTCATGGAGATTCATGGAGATTCATAGAGGAGATTCATGGAGATTCATGGAGATTCATGGAGATTCATGCAGAAGGTACATGGAGATTCATGGAGATTCATGGAGATTCATGGAGATTCATGGAGATTCATGGAGATTCATGGAGGAGATTCATGGAGATTCATGGACGAGGTTAATGGAGATTCATGGAGATTCATGGAGATTCATGGAGATTCATGGAAATTCATACAGGAGATTCATGGAGGAGATTCATGGAGATTCATGGAGATTCATAGAGGAGATTCATGGAGGAGATTCATGGAGATTCATGGAGGAGATTCATGGAGGAGATTCATGGAGGAGATTCATGGAGATTCATGGAGATTCATGGAGATTCATGGGGATTCATAGACGAGATTCATACAGGAGATTCATGGAGGAGGTTCATGGAGATTCATGGAGGAGATTCATGGAGATTCGTGGAGATTCATGGAGATTCATGGATATTCATGAAGATTCATGTAGATTCATGGAGATTCATGGAGATTCATGGAGGAGGTTCATGGATATTTATAGAGGAGATTCATGGAGATTCATGGAGATTCATGGCGATTCATGGAGCTTACTGGAGATTCATGGAGATTCATGGTGATTCACGGAGGAGACTCATGGAGATTCATACAGGAGATTCATGGTGATTCATGCAGATTCCTGTAGATTTATGCAGGAGATTCATGGAGATTCATGGAGATTCATGGAGATTCACGGAGATTCATGGAGGAGATTCATGGAGATTCATGGAGATTCATGGAGATTCATGGAAATTCATACAGGAGATTCATGGAGGAGGTTCATGGATATTTATAGAGGAGATTCATGGAGATTCATGGAGATTCATGGAGATTCACGGAGATTCATGGAGGAGATTCATGGAGATTCATGGAGATTCATGGTGGAGGTTCGTGGAGATTCATGGAGATTCATGGAGGAAATTCATGGAGGAGATTCATGGAGATTCATGGAGGAGGTTCATGGAGATTCATGGAGATTCATGGAGGAGATTCATGGAGATTCATGGAGGAGGTTCATGGAGATTCATGGCGATTCATGGAGCTTACTGGAGATTCATGGAGATTCATGGTGATTCACGGAGGAGATTCATGGTGATTCACGGAGGAGATTCATGGAGATTCATACAGGAGATTCATGGAGATTCATAGAGGAGATTCATGGAGATTCATGGAGATTCATGCAGAAGGTACATGGAGATTCATGGAGATTCATGGAGGAGATTCATGGAGATTCATGGAGATTCATGGAGATTCATGGAAATTCATACAGGAGATTCATACAGGAGATTCATGGAGATTCATGGAGATTCATAGAGGAGATTCATGGAGGAGATTCATGGAGATTCATGGAGGAGATTCATGGAGGAGATTCATGGAGATTCATGGAGATTCATAGACGAGATTCATACAGGAGATTCATGGAGGAGATTCATGGAGATTCATGGAGATTCATGGCGATTCATGGAGCTTACTGGAGATTCATGGAGATTCATGGTGATTCACGGAGGAGACTCATGGAGATTCATACAGGAGATTCATGGTGATTCATGCAGATTCCTGCAGATTTATGGAGGAGATTCATGGAGATTCATGGAGATTCATGGAGATTCACGGAGATTCATGGAGGAGATTCATGGAGATTCATGGAGATTCATGGAGATTCATGGAAATTCATACTGGAGATTCATACAGGAGATTCATGGAGGAGGTTCATGGATATTTATAGAGGAGATTCATGGAGATTCATGGAGATTCATGGAGATTCGTGGAGTAGGTTCATGGATATTTATAGAAGAGATTCATGGAGATTCATGGTGGAGGTTCGTGGAGATTCATGGAGATTCATGGAGGAAATTCATGGAGGAGATTCATGGAGATTCATGGAGGAGGTTCATGGAGATTCATGGAGATTCATGGAGATTCATGGAGATTCATGGAGATTCATGGAAATTCATACAGGAGATTCATACAGGAGATTCATGGAGGAGATTCATGGAGATTCATGGAGATTCATAGAGGAGATTCATGGAGATTCATGGAGATTCATGGCGATTCATGGAGCTTACTGGAGATTCATGGAGATTCATGGTGATTCACGGAGGAGATTCATGGTGATTCACGGAGGAGATTCATGGAGATTCATACAGGAGATTCATGGAGATTCATAGAGGAGATTCATGGAGATTCATGGAGATTCATGGAGATTCATGCAGAAGGTACATGGAGATTCATGGAGATTCATGGAGGAGATTCATGGAGATTCATGGAGATTCGTGGAGATTCATGGAAATTCATACAGGAGATTCATACAGGAGATTCATGGAGGAGGCTCATGGATATTAATAGAGGAGATTCATGGAGATTCATGGAGGAGGTTCATGGAGATTCATGGAGATTCATGGAGATTCATGGAGATTCATGGAGATTCATTCAGGAGATGCATGGAGGAGATTCATGGAGATTCATGCAGATTCATGTAGATTCATAGAGGAGATTCATGGAGGAGATTCATGGAGATTCATGGAGATTCATAGAGGAGATTCATGGAGGAGATTCATGGAGATTCATGGAGATTCATGGAGATTCATGCAGATTCATACAGGAGATTCATGGAGGAGATTCATGGAGATTCTTGGAGATTCATGGAGGAGGTTCATGAATATTTATAGAGGAGATTCATGGAGATTCATGGAGATTCATGGAGATTCATGGAGTTTCATGGAGATTCATGGAGATTCATGGAGATTCATTCAGGAGATGCATGGAGGAGATTCATGGAGATTCATGGAGATTCATAGAGGAGATTCATGGAGGTTCATGGAGATTCATGGAGATTCATGGTGGACGTTCGTGGATATTTATGGAGGAGATTCATGGAGATTCATAGAGATTCATGGAGGAGGTTCATGGATATTTATAGAGGAGATTCATGGAGATTCATGGAGATTCATGGAGATTCATGGCGATTCATGGAGCTTACTGGAGATTCATGGAGATTCATGGCGATTCATGGAGCTTACTGGAGATTCATGGAGATTCATGGTGATTCACGGAGGAGATTCATGGAGATTCATACAGGAGATTCATGGAGATTCATGGAGATTCACGGAGATTCATCGAGATTCATGGAGATTCTTGGAGATTCATACAGGAGATTCATGGAGGAGGTTCATGGATATTTATAGAGGAGATTCATGGAGATTCATGGAGGAGATTCATGGAGATTCGTGGAGATTCATGGACATTCATGGAGATTCATGGAGATTCGTGTAGTAGGTTCATGGATATTTATAGAGGAGATTCATGGAGATTCATGGAGGAGATTCATGGAGATTCATGGAGATTCATGGAGATTCATGCAGAAGGTACATGGAGATTCATGGAGATTCGTGGAGGAGATTCATGGAGATTCATGGAGATTCGTGGAGATTCATGGAAATTCATACAGGAGATTCATACAGGAGATTCATGGAGGAGGCTCATGGATATTAATAGAGGAGATTCATGGAGATTCATGGAGGAGGTTCATGGAGATTCATGGAGATTCATGGAGATTCATGGAGATTCATGGAGATTCATTCAGGAGATGCATGGAGGAGATTCATGGAGATTCATGCAGATTCATGTAGATTCATAGAGGAGATTCATGGAGGAGATTCATGGAGATTCATGGAGATTCATAGAGGAGATTCATGGAGGAGATTCATGGAGATTCATGGAGATTCATGGAGATTCATGCAGATTCATACAGGAGATTCATGGAGGAGATTCATGGAGATTCTTGGAGATTCATGGAGGAGGTTCATGAATATTTATAGAGGAGATTCATGGAGATTCATGGAGATTCATGGAGATTCATGGAGTTTCATGGAGATTCATGGAGATTCATGGAGATTCATTCAGGAGATGCATGGAGGAGATTCATGGAGATTCATGGAGATTCATAGAGGAGATTCATGGAGGAGATTCATGGAGATTCATGGAGATTCATGGAGATTCATGGAAATTCATACAGGAGATTCATACAGGAGATTCATGGAGGAGGTTCATGGATATTTATAGAGGAGATTCATGGAGATTCATGGAGGAGGTTCATGGAGATTCATGGAGATTCATGGAGGAGATTCATGGAGATTCATAGAGATTCATGGAGGAGGTTCATGGATATTTATAGAGGAGATTCATGGTGATTCATGGAGATTCATGGAGATTCATACAGGAGATTCATGGAGATTCATGGTGGAGGTTCGTGGATATTTATGGAGGAGATTCATGGAGATTCATGGAGATTCATGGAGATTCATGGAGATTCATACAGGAGATTCATGGAGATTCATGGAGATTCATGGAGGAGATTCATGGAGATTCATAGAGATTCATGGAGGAGGTTCATGGATATTTATAGAGGAGATTCATGGTGATTCATGGAGATTCATGGAGATTCATACAGGAGATTCATGGAGATTCATGGTGGACGTTCGTGGATATTTATGGAGGAGATTCATGGCGATTCATAGAGATTCATGGAGGAGGTTCATGGATATTTATAGAGGAGATTCATGGAGATTCATGGAGATTCATGGAGATTCATGGCGATTCATGGAGCTTACTGGAGATTCATGGAGATTCATGGTGATTCACGGAGGAGATTCATGGAGATTCATACAGGAGATTCATGGAGATTCATGGAGATTCACGGAGATTCATCGAGATTCATGGAGATTCATGGAGACTCATGAAGATTCATGGAGATTCATGGAGATTCATGGAGTAGGTTCATGGACATTTATAGAGGAGATTCATGGAGATTCATGGAAGAGGTTCATGGAGATTCATGGAGATTCATGGAGATTCATGGAGATTCGTGGAGTAGGTTCATGGATATTTATAGAGGAGATTCATGGAGATTCATGGAGGAGGTTCATGGAGATTCATGCAGATTCATGGAGATTCATGGAGATTCGTGGAGATTCATGGAGATTCATGGAGATTCATGGAGATTCATGGAGATTCGTGTAGTAGGTTCATGGATATTTATAGAGGAGATTCATGGAGATTCATGGAGGAGATTCATGGAGATTCATGGAGGAGATTCATGGAGGAGATTCATGGAGATTCATGGAGATTCATGGAGGAGATTCATGGAGATTCATGGAGGAGATTCATGGAGGAGATTCATGGAGATTCATGGAGATTCATGGAGATTCATGGAGATTCATGGAGGAGGTTCATGGATATTTATAGAGGAGATTCATGGAGATTCATGGAGATTCATGGCGATTCATGGAGCTTACTGGAGATTCATGGAGATTCATGGTGATCACGGAGGAGATTCATGGAGATTCATGGAGGAGATTCATGGAGATTCATGGTGATTCATGGTAATTCATGGAGATTCATGGAGATTCATGGAGGAGGTTCATGGATATTTATAGAGGAGATTCATGGAGATTCATGGAGGAGATTCATGGAGATTCATGGAAATTCATGGAGATTCATACAGGAGATTCATGGAGATTCATACAGGAGATTCATGGAGATTCATGGGGGAGATTCATGAAGATTCATGGAGACTCATGGAGATTCATGGTGGATGTACATGGATATTTATAGAGGAGATTCATGGAGATTCATGCAGTAGGTTCATGGAGATTCATGGAGGTTCATGGAGCTTCATGGAGATTCATGGAGATTCATGGATATTCATGGAGATTCATGCAGATTCATACAGGAGATTCATGGAGGAGATTCATGGAGATTCATGGAGCTCCATGGAGATTCGTGGAGATTCATGGAGGAGATTCATGAAGATTCATGAAGATTCATGGAGGAGGTTCATGGAGATTCATGGAGATTCATGGAGATTCATGGAGATTCATGGAGATTCATGGAGATTCGTGGAGATTCATACAGGAGATTCATGGAGATTCATGGAGATTCATGGAGATTCATGGAGGAGATTCATGGAGATTCATGGAGATTCATGGAGATTCGTGGAGATTCATACAGGAGATTCATGGAGATTCATGGAGATACATGGAGGAGATTCATGGAGATTCATAAAGGAGATTCATGGAGATTCATGGAGGTGATTCATGGAGATTCATGGAGGACGTTCGTGGGTATTTATAGGGGAGATTCATGGAGATTCATGGAGATTCATGGAGACTCATGGAGATTCATGGAGATGCATGGAGATTCATGGAGTTTCGTGGAGATTGATACAGGAGATTCATGGATATTCATGGAGGAGATTCATGGAGATTCATGGAGGAGATTCAAGGAGATTTATGGAGATTCATCGAGGAGATTCATGGAGATTCATGGAGATTCATGGAGATTCATGGAGACTCATGGAGATTCATGGAGTAGGTTCATGGATATTTATAGAGGAGATTCATGGAGATTCATGGAGGAGGTTCATGGAGATTCATGGAGATTCATGGAGATTCATGGAGATTCGTGGAGTAGGTTCATGGTTATTTATAGAGGAGATTCATGGAGATTCATGGAGGAGGTTCATGGAGATTCATGGAGATTCATAGAGGAGATTCATGGAGATTCATGGAGATTCATGGAGATTCATGCAGAAGGTACATGGAGATTCATGGAGATTCATGGAGATTCATGGAGATTCATGGAGATTCATGGAGATTCATGGAGATTCATGAAGATTCATAGAGGAGATTCATGGAGGAGATTCATGGAGATTCATGGACGAGGTTAATGGAGATTCATGGAGATTCATGGAGATTCATGGAGATTCATGGAAATTCATACAGGAGATTCATGGAGGAGATTCATGGAGATTCATGGAGATTCATAGAGGAGATTCATGGAGGAGATTCATGGAGATTCATGGAGGAGATTCATGGAGGAGATTCATGGAGGAGATTCATGGAGATTCATGGAGATTCATGGAGATTCATGGGGATTCATAGACGAGATTCATACAGGAGATTCATGGAGGAGGTTCATGGAGATTCATGGAGGAGATTCATGGAGATTCGTGGAGATTCATGGAGATTCATGGATATTCATGAAGATTCATGTAGATTCATGGAGATTCATGGAGATTCATGGAGGAGGTTCATGGATATTTATAGAGGAGATTCATGGAGATTCATGGAGATTCATGGCGATTCATGGAGCTTACTGGAGATTCATGGAGATTCATGGTGATTCACGGAGGAGACTCATGGAGATTCATACAGGAGATTCATGGTGATTCATGCAGATTCCTGCAGATTTATGGAGGAGATTCATGGAGATTCATGGAGATTCATGGAGATTCACGGAGATTCATGGAGGAGATTCATGGAGATTCATGGAGATTCATGGAGATTCATGGAAATTCATACAGGAGATTCATGGAGGAGGTTCATGGATATTTATAGAGGAGATTCATGGAGATTCATGGAGATTCATGGAGATTCGTGGAGTAGGTTCATGGATATTTATAGAAGAGATTCATGGAGATTCATGGTGGAGGTTCGTGGAGATTCATGGAGATTCATGGAGGAAATTCATGGAGGAGATTCATGGAGATTCATGGAGGAGGTTCATGGAGATTCATGGAGATTCATGGAGATTCATGGAGATTCATGGAGATTCATGGAAATTCATACAGGAGATTCATACAGGAGATTCATGGAGGAGATTCATGGAGATTCATGGAGATTCATAGAGGAGATTCATTGAGGAGATTCATGGAGATTCATGGAGGAGATTCATGGAGGAGATTCATGGAGATTCATGGAGATTCATGGCGATTCATGGAGCTTACTGGAGATTCATGGAGATTCATGGTGATTCACGGAGGAGATTCATGGTGATTCACGGAGGAGATTCATGGAGATTCATACAGGAGATTCATGGAGATTCATAGAGGAGATTCATGGAGATTCATGGAGATTCATGGAGATTCATGCAGAAGGTACATGGAGATTCATGGAGATTCATGGAGGAGATTCATGGAGATTCATGGAGATTCGTGGAGATTCATGGAAATTCATACAGGAGATTCATACAGGAGATTCATGGAGGAGGCTCATGGATATTAATAGAGGAGATTCATGGAGATTCATGGAGGAGGTTCATGGAGATTCATGGAGATTCATGGAGATTCATGGAGATTCATGGAGATTCATTCAGGAGATGCATGGAGGAGATTCATGGAGATTCATGCAGATTCATGTAGATTCATAGAGGAGATTCATGGAGGAGATTCATGGAGATTCATGGAGATTCATAGAGGAGATTCATGGAGGAGATTCATGGAGATTCATGGAGATTCATGGAGATTCATGCAGATTCATACAGGAGATTCATGGAGGAGATTCATGGAGATTCTTGGAGATTCATGGAGGAGGTTCATGAATATTTATAGAGGAGATTCATGGAGATTCATGGAGATTCATGGAGATTCATGGAGTTTCATGGAGATTCATGGAGATTCATGGAGATTCATTCAGGAGATGCATGGAGGAGATTCATGGAGATTCATGGAGATTCATAGAGGAGATTCATGGAGGAGATTCATGGAGATTCATGGAGATTCATGGAGATTCATGGAAATTCATACAGGAGATTCATACAGGAGATTCATGGAGGAGGTTCATGGATATTTATAGAGGAGATTCATGGAGATTCATGGAGGAGGTTCATGGAGATTCATGGAGATTCATGGTGGACGTTCGTGGATATTTATGGAGGAGATTCATGGAGATTCATAGAGATTCATGGAGGAGGTTCATGGATATTTATAGAGGAGATTCATGGAGATTCATGGAGATTCATGGAGATTCATGGCGATTCATGGAGCTTACTGGAGATTCATGGAGATTCATGGTGATTCACGGAGGAGATTCATGGAGATTCATACAGGAGATTCATGGAGATTCATGGAGATTCACGGAGATTCATCGAGATTCATGGAGATTCTTGGAGATTCATACAGGAGATTCATGGAGGAGGTTCATGGATATTTATAGAGGAGATTCATGGAGATTCATGGAGGAGATTCATGGAGATTCGTGGAGATTCATGGACATTCATGGAGATTCATGGAGATTCGTGTAGTAGGTTCATGGATATTTATAGAGGAGATTCATGGAGATTCATGGAGGAGATTCATGGAGATTCATGGAGATTCATGGAGATTCATGCAGAAGGTACATGGAGATTCATGGAGATTCGTGGAGGAGATTCATGGAGATTCATGGAGATTCGTGGAGATTCATGGAAATTCATACAGGAGATTCATACAGGAGATTCATGGAGGAGGCTCATGGATATTAATAGAGGAGATTCATGGAGATTCATGGAGGAGGTTCATGGAGATTCATGGAGATTCATGGAGATTCATGGAGATTCATGGAGATTCATTCAGGAGATGCATGGAGGAGATTCATGGAGATTCATGCAGATTCATGTAGATTCATAGAGGAGATTCATGGAGGAGATTCATGGAGATTCATGGAGATTCATAGAGGAGATTCATGGAGGAGATTCATGGAGATTCATGGAGATTCATGGAGATTCATGCAGATTCATACAGGAGATTCATGGAGGAGATTCATGGAGATTCTTGGAGATTCATGGAGGAGGTTCATGAATATTTATAGAGGAGATTCATGGAGATTCATGGAGATTCATGGAGATTCATGGAGTTTCATGGAGATTCATGGAGATTCATGGAGATTCATTCAGGAGATGCATGGAGGAGATTCATGGAGATTCATGGAGATTCATGGAAATTCATACAGGAGATTCATACAGGAGATTCATGGAGGAGGTTCATGGATATTTATAGAGGAGATTCATGGAGATTCATGGAGGAGGTTCATGGAGATTCATGGAGATTCATGGAGGAGATTCATGGAGATTCATAGAGATTCATGGAGGAGGTTCATGGATATTTATAGAGGAGATTCATGGAGATTCATGGAGATTCATGGAGATTCATACAGGAGATTCATGGAGATTCATGGTGGAGGTTCGTGGATATTTATGGAGGAGATTCATGGAGATTCATGGAGATTCATGGAGATTCATGGAGATTCATACAGGACATTCATGGAGATTCATGGTGGACGTTCGTGGATATTTATGGAGGAGATTCATGGCGATTCATAGAGATTCATGGAGGAGGTTCATGGATATTTATAGAGGAGATTCATGGAGATTCATGGAGATTCATGGAGATTCATGGCGATTCATGGAGCTTACTGGAGATTCATGGAGATTCATGGTGATTCACGGAGGAGATTCATGGAGATTCATACAGGAGATTCATGGAGATTCATGGAGATTCACGGAGATTCATCGAGATTCATGGAGATTCATGGAGACTCATGAAGATTCATGGAGATTCATGGAGATTCATGGAGTAGGTTCATGGACATTTATAGAGGAGATTCATGGAGATTCATGGAAGAGGTTCATGGAGATTCATGGAGATTCATGGAGATTCATGGAGATTCGTGGAGTAGGTTCATGGATATTTATAGAGGAGATTCATGGAGATTCATGGAGGAGGTTCATGGAGATTCATGCAGATTCATGGAGATTCATGGAGATTCGTGGAGATTCATGGAGATTCATGGAGATTCATGGAGATTCATGGAGATTCGTGTAGTAGGTTCATGGATATTTATAGAGGAGATTCATGGAGATTCATGGAGGAGATTCATGGAGATTCATGGAGGAGATTCATGGAGGAGATTCATGGAGATTCATGGAGATTCATGGAGGAGATTCATGGAGGAGATTCATGGAGATTCATGGAGATTCATGGAGATTCATGGAGATTCATGGAGGAGGTTCATGGATATTTATAGAGGAGATTCATGGAGATTCATGGAGATTCATGGCGATTCATGGAGCTTACTGGAGATTCATGGAGGAGGTTCATGGATATTTATAGAGGAGATTCATGGAGATTCATGGAGGAGATTCATGGAGATTCATGGAAATTCATGGAGATTCATACAGGAGATTCATGGAGATTCATACAGGAGATTCATGGAGATTCATGGGGGAGATTCATGAAGATTCATGGAGACTCATGGAGATTCATGGTGGATGTACATGGATATTTATAGAGGAGATTCATGGAGATTCATGCAGTAGGTTCATGGAGATTCATGGAGGTTCATGGAGCTTCATGGAGATTCATGGAGATTCATGGATATTCATGGAGATTCATGCAGATTCATACAGGAGATTCATGGAGGAGATTCATGGAGATTCATGGAGCTCCATGGAGATTCGTGGAGATTCATGGAGGAGATTCATGAAGATTCATGAAGATTCATGGAGGAGGTTCATGGAGATTCATGGAGATTCATGGAGATTCATGGAGATTCATGGAGATTCATGGAGATTCGTGGAGATTCATACAGGAGATTCATGGAGATTCATGGAGATTCATGGAGATTCATGGAGGAGATTCATGGAGATTCATGGAGATTCATGGAGATTCGTGGAGATTCATACAGGAGATTCATGGAGATTCATGGAGATACATGGAGGAGATTCATGGAGATTCATAAAGGAGATTCATGGAGATTCATGGAGGTGATTCATGGAGATTCATGGAGGACGTTCGTGGGTATTTATAGGGGAGATTCATGGAGATTCATGGAGATTCATGGAGACTCATGGAGATTCATGGAGATGCATGGAGATTCATGGAGTTTCGTGGAGATTGATACAGGAGATTCATGGATATTCATGGAGGAGATTCATGGAGATTCATGGAGGAGATTCAAGGAGATTTATGGAGATTCATCGAGGAGATTCATGGAGATTCATGGAGATTCATGGAGATTCATGGAGATTCATGGAGGTTCATGGAGATTCATGGAGATTCATTCAGGAGATGCATGGAGGAGATTCATGGAGATTCATGGAGATTCATAGAGGAGATTCATGGAGGAGATTCATGGGGATTCATGGAGATTCATGGAGATTCATGGAGATTCATGGAGATTCATGGAGATTCATGGAGATTCGTGGAGATTCATACAGGAGATTCATGGAGATTCATGGAGATTCATGGTGATTCACGGAGGAGACTCATGGAGATTCATACAGGAGATTCATGTTGATTCATGCAGATTCCTGCAGATTTATGGAGGAGATTCATGGAGATTCATGGAGATTCATGGAGATTCATGGAGATTCACGGAGATTCATGGAGGAGATTCATGGAGATTCATGGAGATTCATGGAAATTCATACAGGAGATTCATACAGGAGATTCATGGAGGAGGTTCATGGATATTTATAGAGGAGATTCATGGAGATTCATGGAGATTCATGGAGATTCGTGGAGTAGGTTCATGGATATTTATAGAAGAGATTCATGGAGATTCATGGTGGAGGTTCGTGGAGATTCATGGAGATTCATGGAGGAGATTCATGGAGGAGATTCATGGAGATTCATGGAGGAGGTTCATGGAGATTCGTGGAGATTCATGGAGATTCATGGATATTCATGAAGATTCATGTAGATTCATGGAGATTCATGGAGATTCATGGAGGAGGTTCATGGATATTTATAGAGGAGATTCATGGAGATTCATGGAGATTCATGGCGATTCATGGAGCTTACTGGAGATTCATGGAGATTCATGGTGATTCACGGAGGAGACTCATGGAGATTCATACAGGAGATTCATGGTGATTCATGCAGATTCCTGCAGATTTATGGAGGAGATTCATGGAGATTCATGGAGATTCATGGAGATTCACGGAGATTCATGGAGGAGATTCATGGAGATTCATGGAGATTCATGGAGATTCATGGAAATTCATACAGGAGATTCATACAGGAGATTCATGGAGGAGGTTCATGGATATTTATAGAGGAGATTCATGGAGATTCATGGAGATTCATGGAGATTCGTGGAGTAGGTTCATGGATATTTATAGAAGAGATTCATGGAGATTCATGGTGGAGGTTCGTGGAGATTCATGGAGATTCATGGAGGAAATTCATGGAGGAGATTCATGGAGATTCATGGAGGAGGTTCATGGAGATTCATGGAGATTCATGGAGATTCATGGAGATTCATGGAGATTCATGGAAATTCATACAGGAGATTCATACAGGAGATTCATGGAGGAGATTCATGGAGATTCATGGAGATTCATAGAGGAGATTCATTGAGGAGATTCATGGAGATTCATGGAGGAGATTCATGGAGGAGATTCATGGAGATTCATGGAGATTCATGGCGATTCATGGAGCTTACTGGAGATTCATGGAGATTCATGGTGATTCACGGAGGAGATTCATGGTGATTCACGGAGGAGATTCATGGAGATTCATACAGGAGATTCATGGAGATTCATAGAGGAGATTCATGGAGATTCATGGAGATTCATGGAGATTCATGCAGAAGGTACATGGAGATTCATGGAGATTCATGGAGGAGATTCATGGAGATTCATGGAGATTCATGGAGATTCATGGAAATTCATACAGGAGATTCATACAGGAGATTCATGGAGATTCATGGAGGAGGTTCATGGAGATTCATGGAGATTCATGGAGGAGGTTCATGGAGATTCATGGAGATTCATGGAGATTCATGGAGATTCATTCAGGAGATGCATGGAGGAGATTCATGGAGATTCATGCAGATTCATGTAGATTCATAGAGGAGATTCATGGAGGAGATTCATGGAGATTCATGGAGATTCATAGAGGAGATTCATGGAGGAGATTCATGGAGATTCATGGAGATTCATGGAGATTCATGCAGATTCATACAGGAGATTCATGGAGGAGATTCATGGAGATTCTTGGAGATTCATGGAGGAGGTTCATGAATATTTATAGAGGAGATTCATGGAGATTCATGGAGATTCATGGAGATTCATGGAGATTCATGGAGATTCATTGAGATTCATGGAGATTCATTCAGGAGATGCATGGAGGAGATTCATGGAGATTCATGGAGATTCATAGAGGAGATTCATGGAGGAGATTCATGGAGATTCATGGAGATTCATGGAGATTCATGGAGATTCATGGAAATTCATACAGGAGATTCATACAGGAGATTCATGGAGGAGGTTCATGGATATTTATAGAGGAGATTCATGGAGATTCATGGAGGAGGTTCATGGAGATTCATGGAGATTCATGGAGGAGATTCATGGAGATTCATAGAGATTCATGGAGGAGGTTCATGGATATTTATAGAGGAGATTCATGGAGATTCATGGAGATTCATGGAGATTCATACAGGAGATTCATGGAGATTCATGGTGGAGGTTCGTGGATATTTATGGAGGAGATTCATGGAGATTCATGGAGATTCATGGAGATTCATGGAGATTCATACAGGAGATTCATGGAGATTCATGGTGGACGTTCGTGGATATTTATGGAGGAGATTCATGGCGATTCATAGAGATTCATGGAGGAGGTTCATGGATATTTATAGAGGAGATTCATGGAGATTCATGGAGATTCATGGAGATTCATGGCGATTCATGGAGCTTACTGGAGATTCATGGAGATTCATGGTGATTCACGGAGGAGATTCATGGAGATTCATACAGGAGATTCATGGAGATTCATGGAGATTCACGGAGATTCATCGAGATTCATGGAGATTCTTGGAGATTCATACAGGAGATTCATGGAGGAGGTTCATGGATATTTATAGAGGAGATTCATGGAGATTCATGGAGGAGATTCATGGAGATTCGTGGAGATTCATGGAGATTCATGGAGATTCATGGAGATTCGTGTAGTAGGTTCATGGATATTTATAGAGGAGATTCATGGAGATTCATGGAGGAGGTTCATGGAGATTCATGGAGACTCATGAAGATTCATGGAGATTCATGGAGATTCATGGAGTAGGTTCATGGACATTTATAGAGGAGATTCATGGAGATTCATGGAGGAGGTTCATGGAGATTCATACAGGATAGTTCACATTGACGTTCACATTGACATTCACATTGACATTCACATTGACATTCACATTGACATTCACATTGACATTCACATTGACATTCACATTGACATTCACATTGACATTGACATTGATTCTGACATTCACATTGACATTCTCATTGACATTCACATTAACATTCACATTGACATTCACATCGACATTCACATCGACATTCACATCGACATTCACATTGACATTGACATTGACATTGACATTGACATTGACAGTGACGTGGTCGTTGACGTTGTCGTTGACGTTGACGTTGACGTTGACGTTGACGTTGACGTTGACGTTGACGTTGACGTTGACGTTGACGTTGACGTTGACGTTGACATTCACATTGACGTTCACATTGACGTTCACATTGAAATTCACATTGTCATTGACATTGACATTGACATTGACATTGACATTGACATTGACATTGACATTGACATTCACATCGACATTCACATCGACACTGATACTAATATTCACATTGACACTGACATTGACACCGACACTGACACTGACACTGACACTGACACTGACACTGACACTAACATCGACATTCACATTGACATTGACATTCACATGGACATTCACATCGACATTGACATTGACATTGACATTGACATTGACATTGACATTGACATTGACATTGACATTGTCATTGACATTGACATTGACATTGACATTGACATTGACAGTGACAGTGACGTTGTCGTTGACGTTGACGTTGACGTTGACGTTGACGTTGACGTTGACGTTGACGTTGACGTTGACGTTGACGTTGACGTTGACGTTGACGTTGACGTTGACGTTGACGTTGACGTTGACGTTGACGTTGACGTTGACGTTGACGTTGACATTCACATTGACGTTCACATTGACGTTCACATTGAAATTCACATTGACATTGACATTGACATTGACATTGACATTGACATTGACATTGACATTGACATTGACATTGACATTGACATTCACATTCACATTGACATTGACATTGACATTGACATTCACATCGACATTCACATCGACACTGACACTAACATTCACATTGATACTGACATTGACACTGACACTGACACTGACACTGACACTGACACTGACACTGACACTGACACTCACATCGACATTCACATTGACATTGACATTCACATGGACATTCACATCGACATTGACATTGACATTGACATTGACATTGACATTGACATTGACATTGACATTGTCATTGACATTGACATTGACATTGACATTGACATTGACATTCACATTGACATTGACATTGACATTGACATTGACATTAACATTGACATTCACATTGACATTCACATTGACATTCACATTGACATTCACATTGACATTCACATTGACATTCACATTGACATTCACATTGACATTCACATTGACATTCACATTGACATTCACATTGACATTCACATTGACATTCACATTGACATTCACATTGACATTCACATTGACATTCACATTGACATTCACATTGACATTCACATTGACATTCACATTGACATTCACATTGAAATTCACATTGACATTGACATTGACATTGACATTGACATTGACATTGACATTGACATTGACATTGACATTGACATTGACATTGACATTGACATCGACATTCACATTGACATTGACATTCACATGGACATTCACATCGACATTGACATTGACATTGACATTGACATTGACATTGACATTGACATTGACATTGACATTGACATTGACATTGACATTGACATTGACATTGACATTGACATTGACATTGACATTGACATTGACATTAACATTGACATTCACATTCACATTGACATTGACATTGACATTGACATTGACATTGACATTGACATTGACATTGACATTGACATTGACATTGACATTGACATTCACATTGACATTCACATTGACATTCACATTGACATTCACATTGACATTCACATTGACATTCACATTGACATTCACATTGACATTCACATTGACATTCACATTGACATTCACATTGACATTCACATTGACATTCACATTGACATTCACATTGACATTGACATTGACATTGACATTGACATTGACATTGACATTGACATTGACATTGACATTGACATTGACATTGACATTGACATTGACATTGACATTGACATTGACATTGACATTGACATTGACATTGACATTGACATTGACATTGACATTGACATTGACATTGACATTGACATTGACATTGACATTGACATTGACATTGACATTGACATTGACATTGACATTGACATTGACATTGACATTGACATTGACATTGACATTGTCATTGACATTGACATTGACATTGACATTGACATTGACAGTGACAGTGACGTTGTCGTTGACGTTGACGTTGACGTTGACGTTGACGTTGACGTTGACGTTGACGTTGACGTTGACGTTGACGTTGACGTTGACGTTGACGTTGACGTTGACGTTGACGTTGACGTTGACGTTGACGTTGACGTTGACATTCACATTGACGTTCACATTGACGTTCACATTGAAATTCACATTGACATTGACATTGACATTGACATTGACATTGACATTGACATTGACATTGACATTGACATTGACATTCACATTGACATTGACATTGACATTGACATTGACATTAACATTGACATTCACATTGACATTCACATTGACATTCACATTGACATTCACATTGACGTTCACATTGAAATTCACATTGTCATTGACATTGACATTGACATTGACATTGACATTGACATTGACATTGACATTGACATTGACATTGACATTGACATTGACATTGACATTGACATTGACATTCACATCGACATTCACATCGACACTGACACTAACATTCACATTGATACTGACATTGACACTGACACTGACACTGACACTGACACTGACACTGACACTGACACTGACACTCACATCGACATTCACATTGACATTGACATTCACATGGACATTCACATCGACATTGACATTGACATTGACATTGACATTGACATTGACATTGACATTGACATTGTCATTGACATTGACATTGACATTGACATTGACATTGACATTCACATTGACATTGACATTGACATTGACATTGACATTAACATTGACATTCACATTGACATTCACATTGACATTCACATTGACATTCACATTGACATTCACATTGACATTCACATTGACATTCACATTGACATTCACATTGACATTCACATTGACATTCACATTGACATTCACATTGACATTCACATTGACATTCACATTGACATTCACATTGACATTCACATTGACATTCACATTGACATTCACATTGAAATTCACATTGACATTGACATTGACATTGACATTGACATTGACATTGACATTGACATTGACATTGACATTGACATTGACATTGACATTGACATTGACATTGACATTGACATCGACATTCACATTGACATTGACATTCACATGGACATTCACATCGACATTGACATTGACATTGACATTGACATTGACATTGACATTGACATTGACATTGACATTGACATTGACATTGACATTGACATTGACATTGACATTGACATTGACATTGACATTGACATTGACATTGACATTGACATTGACATTAACATTGACATTCACATTCACATTGACATTGACATTGACATTGACATTGACATTGACATTGACATTGACATTGACATTGACATTGACATTGACATTGACATTGACATTGACATTGACATTCACATTGACATTCACATTGACATTCACATTGACATTCACATTGACATTCACATTGACATTGACATTGACATTCACATTGACATTCACATTGACATTCACATTGACATTCACATTGACATTCACATTGACATTCACATTGACATTGACATTGACATTGACATTGACATTGACATTGACATTGACATTGACATTGACATTGACATTGACATTGACATTGACATTGACATTGACATTGACATTGACATTGACATTGACATTGACATTGACATTGACATTGACATTGACATTGACATTGACATTGACATTGACATTGACATTGACATTGACATTGACATTGACATTGACATTGACATTGACATTGACATTGACATTGACATTGACATTGACATTGACATTGACATTGACATTGACATTGACATTGACATTGACATTGACATTGACATTGACATTGACATTGACATTGACATTGACATTGACATTGACATTGACATTGACATTGACATTGACATTGACATTGACATTGACATTGACATTGACATTGACATTGACATTGACATTGACATTGACATTGACATTGACATTGACATTGACATTGACATTGACATTGACATTGACATTGACATTGACATTGACATTGACATTGACATTGACATTGACATTGACATTGACATTGACATTGACATTGACATTGACATTGACATTGACATTGACATTGACATTGACATTGACATTGACATTGACATTGACATTGACATTGACATTGACATTGACATTGACATTGACATTGACATTGACATTGACATTGACATTAACGTTGACATTCACACTCACATTCACGTTGACATTCACATTGACGTTCACATTGACGTTCACATTGACCTTCACATTGACGTTCACATTGACATTCACATTGACGTTCACATTGACGCTCCCATTGACGTTCACATTGACATTCACATTGACGTTCACATTGACGTTCACATTGACGTTCACATTGACATTCACATTGACATTCACATTGACATTCACATTGACATTCACATTGACATTCACATTGACATTCACATTGACATTCACATTGACATTGACATTGATTCTGACATTCACATTGACATTCTCATTGACATTCACATTAACATTCACATTGACATTCACATCGACATTCACATCGACATTCACATCGACATTCACATTGACATTGACATTGACATTGACAGTGACGTTGTCGTTGACGTTGACGTTGACGTTGACGTTGACGTTGACGTTGACGTTGACGTTGACGTTGACATTCACATTGACGTTCACATTGACGTTCACATTGAAATTCACATTGTCATTGACATTGACATTGACATTGACATTGACATTGACATTGACATTGACATTGACATTCACATCGACATTCACATCGACACTGACACTAACATTCACATTGACACTGACATTGACACTGACACTGACACTGACACTGACACTGACACTGACACTGACACTGACACTGACACTGACACTGACACTGACACTGACACTAAATCGACATTCACATTGACATTGACATTCACATGGACATTCACATCGACATTGACATTGACATTGACATTGACATTCACATTGACATTCACATTGACATTCACATTGACATTCACATTGACATTCACATTGACATTCACATTGACATTCACATTGACATTCACATTGACATTCACATTGACATTCACATTGACATTGACATTGACATTGACATTGACATTGACATTGACATTGACATTGACATTGACATTCACATCGACATTCACATCGACACTGATACTAACATTCACATTGACACTGACATTGACACTGACACTGACACTGACACTGACACTGACACTGACACTGACACTCACATCGACATTCACATTGACATTGACATTCACATGGACATTCACATCGACATTGACATTGACATTGACATTGACATTGACATTGACATTGACATTGACATTGTCATTGACATTGACATTGACATTGACATTGACATTGACATTGACATTGACATTGACAGTGACAGTGACGTTGACATTGACATTGACATTGACATTGACATTGACATTGACATTGACATTGACATTAACGTTGACATTCACACTCACATTCACGTTGACATTCACATTGACGTTCACATTGACGTTCACATTGACGTTCACATTGACCTTCACATTGACGTTCACATTGACATTCACATTGACGTTCACATTGACGCTCCCATTGACGTTCACATTGACATTCACATTGACGTTCACATTGACGTTCACATTGACGTTCACATTGACATTCACATTGACATTCACATTGACATTCACATTGACATTCACATTGACATTCACATTGACATTCACATTGACATTGACATTGATTCTGACATTCACATTGACATTCTCATTGACATTCACATTAACATTCACATTGACATTCACATCGACATTCACATCGACATTCACATCGACATTCACATTGACATTGACATTGACATTGACATTGACATTGACAGTGACGTTGTCGTTGACGTTGACGTTGACGTTGACGTTGACGTTGACGTTGACGTTGACGTTGACGTTGACGTTGACGTTGACGTTGACGTTGACGTTGACATTCACATTGACGTTCACATTGACGTTCACATTGAAATTCACATTGTCATTGACATTGACATTGACATTGACATTGACATTGACATTGACATTGACATTGACATTCACATCGACATTCACATCGACACTGATACTAACATTCACATTGACACTGACATTGACACTGACACTGACACTGACACTGACACTGACACTGACACTCACATCGACATTCACATTGACATTGACATTCACATGGACATTCACATCGACATTGACATTGACATTGACATTGACATTGACATTGACATTGACATTGACATTGACATTGTCATTGACATTGACATTGACATTGACATTGACATTGACATTGACAGTGACAGTGACGTTGTCGTTGACGTTGACGTTGACGTTGACGTTGACGTTGACGTTGACGTTGACGTTGACGTTGACGTTGACGTTGACGTTGACGTTGACGTTGACGTTGACGTTGACATTGACGTTCACATTGACGTTCACATTGAAATTCACATTGACATTGACATTGACATTGACATTGACATTGACATTGACATTGACATTCACATTGACATTGACATTCACATTGACATTGACATTGACATTGACATTGACATTAACATTGACATTCACATTGACATTCACATTGACATTCACATTGACATTCACATTGACATTCACATTGACATTCACATCGACATTCACATTGACATTGACATTGACATTGACATTGACATTGACATTGACAGTGACGTTGTCGTTGACGTTGACGTTGACGTTGACGTTGACGTTGACGTTGACGTTGACGTTGACGTTGACGTTGACGTTGACGTTGACATTCACATTGACGTTCACATTGACGTTCACATTGAAATTCACATTGTCATTGACATTGACATTGACATTGACATTGACATTGACATTGACATTGACATTGACATTGACATTGACATTGACATTGACATTGACATTCACATCGACATTCACATCGACACTGACACTAACATTCACATTGATACTGACATTGACACTGACACTGACACTGACACTGACACTGACACTGACACTGACACTCACATCGACATTCACATTGACATTGACATTCACATGGACATTCACATCGACATTGACATTGACATTGACATTGACATTGACATTGACATTGACATTGACATTGTCATTGACATTGACATTGACATTGACATTGACATTGACATTGACATTCACATTGACATTGACATTGACATTCACATTAACATTCACATTGACATTCACATCGACATTCACATCGACATTCACATCGACATTCACATTGACATTGACATTGACATTGACAGTGACGTTGTCGTTGACGTTGACGTTGACGTTGACGTTGACGTTGACGTTGACGTTGACGTTGACGTTGACGTTGACGTTGACGTTGACGTTGACGTTGACGTTGACGTTGACGTTGACGTTGACGTTGACATTCACATTGACGTTCACATTGACGTTCACATTGAAATTCACATTGTCATTGACATTGACATTGACATTGACATTGACATTGACATTGACATTGACATTGACATTGACATTGACATTGACATTGACATTGACATTGACATTGACATTGACATTGACATTGACATTGACATTGACATTGACATTGACATTGACATTGACATTGACATTGACATTGACATTGACATTGACATTGACATTGACATTGACATTGACATTGACATTGACATTGACATTGACATTGACATTGACATTGACATTGACATTGACATTGACATTGACATTGACATTGACATTGACATTGACATTGACATTGACATTGACATTGACATTGACATTGACATTGACATTGACATTGACATTGACATTGACATTGACATTGACATTGACATTGACATTGACATTGACATTGACATTGACATTGACATTGACATTGACATTGACATTGACATTGACATTGACATTGACATTGACATTGACATTGACATTGACATTGACATTGACATTGACATTGACATTGACATTGACATTGACATTGACATTGTTATTGACATTGACATTGACATTGACATTGACATTGACATTGACATTGACATTGACATTGACATTGACATTGACATTGACATTAACGTTGACATTCACACTCACATTCACGTTGACATTCACATTGACGTTCACATTGACGTTCACATTGACGTTCACATTGACCTTCACATTGACGTTCACATTGACATTCACATTGATGTTCACATTGACGCTCCCATTGACGTTCACATTGACGTTCACATTGACGTTCACATTGACATTCACATTGACATTCACATTGACATTCACATTGACATTCACATTGACATTCACATTGACATTGACATTGATTCTGACATTCACATTGACATTCTCATTGACATTCACATTAACATTCACATTGACATTCACATCGACATTCACATCGACATTCACATCGACATTCACATTGACATTGACATTGACATTGACAGTGACGTTGTCGTTGACGTTGACGTTGACGTTGACGTTGACGTTGACGTTGACGTTGACGTTGACGTTGACGTTGACGTTGACGTTGACGTTGACGTTGACGTTGACGTTGACGTTGACGTTGACGTTGACATTCACATTGACGTTCACATTGACGTTCACATTGAAATTCACATTGTCATTGACATTGACATTGACATTGACATTGACATTGACATTGACATTGACATTGACATTGACATTGACATTGACATTGACATTGACATTGACATTGTTATTGACATTGACATTGACATTGACATTGACATTGACATTGACATTGACATTGACATTGACATTGACATTGACATTGACATTGACATTAACGTTGACATTCACACTCACATTCACGTTGACATTCACATTGACGTTCACATTGACGTTCACATTGACGTTCACATTGACCTTCACATTGACGTTCACATTGACATTCACATTGATGTTCACATTGACGCTCCCATTGACGTTCACATTGACATTCACATTGACGTTCACATTGACATTCACATTGACATTCACATTGACATTCACATTGACATTCACATTGACATTCACATTGACATTGACATTGATTCTGACATTCACATTGACATTCTCATTGACATTCACATTAACATTCACATTGACATTCACATCGACATTCACATCGACATTCACATCGACATGCACATTGACATTGACATTGACATTGACAGTGACGTTGTCGTTGACGTTGACGTTGACGTTGACGTTGACGTTGACGTTGACGTTGACGTTGACGTTGACGTTGACGTTGACGTTGACGTTGACGTTGACGTTGACGTTGACGTTGACGTTGACGTTGACGTTGACATTCACATTGACGTTCACATTGACGTTCACATTGAAATTCACATTGTCATTGACATTGACATTGACATTGACATTGACATTGACATTGACATTGACATTCACATTGACATTCACATTGACATTGACATTCACATTGACATTGACATTGACATTGACATTGACATTAACATTGACATTCACATTGACATTCACATTGACATTCACATTGACATTCACATTGACATTCACATTGACATTCACATCGACATTCACATTGACATTGACATTGACATTGACATTGACATTGACAGTGACGTTGTCGTTGACGTTGACGTTGACGTTGACGTTGACGTTGACGTTGACGTTGACGTTGACGTTGACGTTGACGTTGACGTTGACATTCACATTGACGTTCACATTGACGTTCACATTGAAATTCACATTGTCATTGACATTGACATTGACATTGACATTGACATTGACATTGACATTGACATTGACATTGACATTCACATCGACATTCACATCGACACTGATACTAACATTCACATTGACACTGACATTGACACTGACACTGACACTGACACTGACACTGACACTGACACTGACACTCACATCGACATTCACATTGACATTGACATTCACATGGACATTCACATCGACATTGACATTGACATTGACATTGACATTGACATTGACATTGACATTGACATTGTCATTGACATTGACATTGACATTGACATTGACATTGACATTGACATTGACATTGACATTGACAGTGACAGTGACGTTGTCGTTGACGTTGACGTTGACGTTGACGTTGACGTTGACGTTGACGTTGACGTTGACGTTGACGTTGACGTTGACGTTGACGTTGACGTTGACGTTGACATTGACGTTCACATTGACGTTCACATTGAAATTCACATTGACATTGACATTGACATTGACATTGACATTGACATTGACATTCACATTGACATTGACATTCACATTGACATTGACATTGACATTGACATTGACATTAACATTGACATTCACATTGACATTCACATTGACATTCACATTGACATTCACATTGACATTCACATCGACATTCACATTGACATTGACATTGACATTGACATTGACATTGACATTGACAGTGACGTTGTCGTTGACGTTGACGTTGACGTTGACGTTGACGTTGACGTTGACGTTGACGTTGACGTTGACGTTGACGTTGACATTCACATTGACGTTCACATTGACGTTCACATTGAAATTCACATTGTCATTGACATTGACATTGACATTGACATTGACATTGACATTGACATTGACATTGACATTGACATTCACATCGACATTCACATCGACACTGACACTAACATTCACATTGATACTGACATTGACACTGACACTGACACTGACACTGACACTGACACTGACACTGACACTCACATCGACATTCACATTGACATTGACATTCACATGGACATTCACATCGACATTGACATTGACATTGACATTGACATTGACATTGACATTGACATTGACATTGTCATTGACATTGACATTGACATTGACATTGACATTGACATTGACATTGACATTGACATTGACATTCACATTAACATTCACATTGACATTCACATCGACATTCACATCGACATTCACATCGACATTGACATTGACATTGACATTGACATTGACAGTGACGTTGTCGTTGACGTTGACGTTGACGTTGACGTTGACGTTGACGTTGACGTTGACGTTGACGTTGACGTTGACGTTGACGTTGACGTTGACGTTGACGTTGACGTTGACGTTGACATTCACATTGACGTTCACATTGACGTTCACATTGAAATTCACATTGTCATTGACATTGACATTGACATTGACATTGACATTGACATTGACATTGACATTGACATTGACATTGACATTGACATTGACATTGACATTGACATTGACATTGACATTGACATTGACATTGACATTGACATTGACATTGACATTGACATTGACATTGACATTGACATTGACATTGACATTGACATTGACATTGACATTGACATTGACATTGACATTGACATTGACATTGACATTGACATTGACATTGACATTGACATTGACATTGACATTGACATTGACATTGACATTGACATTGACATTGACATTGACATTGACATTGACATTGACATTGACATTGACATTGACATTGACATTGACATTGACATTGACATTGACATTGACATTGACATTGACATTGACATTGACATTGACATTGACATTGACATTGACATTGACATTGACATTGACATTGACATTGACATTGACATTGACATTGACATTGACATTGACATTGACATTGACATTGACATTGACATTGTTATTGACATTGACATTGACATTGACATTGACATTGACATTGACATTGACATTGACATTGACATTGACATTGACATTGACATTAACGTTGACATTCACACTCACATTCACGTTGACATTCACATTGACGTTCACATTGACGTTCACATTGACGTTCACATTGACCTTCACATTGTCGTTCACATTGACATTCACATTGACGTTCACATTGACGCTCCCATTGACGTTCACATTGACGTTCACATTGACGTTCACATTGACATTCACATTGACATTCACATTGACATTCACATTGACATTCACATTGACATTCACATTGACATTCACATTGACATTCACATTGACATTCACATTGACATTCACATTGACATTGACATTGATTCTGACATTCACATTGACATTCTCATTGACATTCACATTAACATTCACATTGACATTCACATCGACATTCACATCGACATTCACATCGACATTCACATTGACATTGACATTGACATTGACAGTGACGTTGTCGTTGACGTTGACGTTGACGTTGACGTTGACGTTGACGTTGACGTTGACGTTGACGTTGACGTTGACGTTGACGTTGACGTTGACATTCACATTGACGTTCACATTGACGTTCACATTGAAATTCACATTGTCATTGACATTGACATTGACATTGACATTGACATTGACATTGACATTGACATTGACATTGACATTGACATTGACATTGACATTGACATTGACATTGACATTGACATTGACATTGACATTGACATTGACATTGACATTGACATTGACATTGACATTGACATTGACATTGACATTGACATTGACATTGACATTGACATTGACATTGACATTGACATTGACATTGACATTGACATTGACATTGACATTGACATTGACATTGACATTGACATTGACATTGACATTGACATTGACATTGACATTGACATTGACATTGACATTGACATTGACATTGACATTGACATTGACATTGACATTGACATTGACATTGACATTGACATTGACATTGACATTGACATTGACATTGACATTGACATTGACATTGACATTGACATTGACATTGACATTGACATTGACATTGACATTGACATTGACATTGACATTGACATTGACATTGACATTGACATTGACATTGACATTGACATTGACATTGACATTGACATTGACATTGACATTGACATTGACATTGACATTGACATTGACATTGACATTGACATTGACATTGACATTGACATTGACATTGACATTGACATTGACATTGACATTGACATTGACATTGACATTGACATTGACATTGACATTGACATTGACATTGACATTGACATTGACATTGACATTGACATTGACATTGACATTGACATTGACATTGACATTGACATTGACATTGACATTGACATTGACATTGACATTGACATTAACGTTGACATTCACACTCACATTCACGTTGACATTCACATTGACGTTCACATTGACGTTCACATTGACGTTCACATTGACCTTCACATTGACGTTCACATTGACATTCACATTGACGTTCACATTGACGCTCCCATTGACGTTCACATTGACATTCACATTGACGTTCACATTGACGTTCACATTGACGTTCACATTGACATTCACATTGACATTCACATTGACATTCACATTGACATTCACATTGACATTCACATTGACATTCACATTGACATTCACATTGACATTGACATTGATTCTGACATTCACATTGACATTCTCATTGACATTCACATTAACATTCACATTGACATTCACATCGACATTCACATGGACATTCACATCGACATTCACATTGACATTGACATTGACATTGACATTGACATTGACATTGTCATTGACATTGACATTGACATTGACATTGACAGTGACAGTGACGTTGTCGTTGACGTTGACGTTGACGTTGACGTTGACGTTGACGTTGACGTTGACGTTGACGTTGACGTTGACGTTGACGTTGACGTTGACGTTGACATTGACGTTCACATTGACGTTCACATTGACCTTCACATTGTCGTTCACATTGACATTCACATTGACGTTCACATTGACGTTCACATTGACCTTCACATTGACGCTCCCATTGACGTTCACATTGACATTCACATTGACGTTCACATTGACGTTCACATTGACGTTCACATTGACATTCACATTGACATTCACATTGACATTCACATTGACATTCACATTGACATTCACATTGACATTCACATTGACATTCACATTGACATTGACATTGATTCTGACATTCACATTGACATTCTCATTGACATTCACATTAACATTCACATTGACATTCACATCGACATTCACATCGACATTCACATCGACATTCACATTGACATTGACATTGACATTGACAGTGACGTTGTCGTTGACGTTGACGTTGACGTTGACGTTGACGTTGACGTTGACGTTGACGTTGACGTTGACGTTGACGTTGACATTCACATTGACGTTCACATTGACGTTCACATTGAAATTCACATTGTCATTGACATTGACATTGACATTGACATTGACATTGACATTGACATTGACATTGACATTGACATTGACATTGACATTGACATTGACATTGACATTGACATTGACATTGACATTGACATTGACATTGACATTGACATTGACATTGACATTGACATTGACATTGACATTGACATTGACATTGACATTGACATTGACATTGACATTGACATTGACATTGACATTGACATTGACATTGACATTGACATTGACATTGACATTGACATTGACATTGACATTGACATTGACATTGACATTGACATTGACATTGACATTGACATTGACATTGACATTGACATTGACATTGACATTGACATTGACATTGACATTGACATTGACATTGACATTGACATTGACATTGACATTGACATTGACATTGACATTGACATTGACATTGACATTGACATTGACATTGACATTGACATTGACATTGACATTGACATTGACATTGACATTGACATTGACATTGACATTGACATTGACATTGACATTGACATTGACATTGACATTGACATTGACATTGACATTGACATTGACATTGACATTGACATTGACATTGACATTGACATTGACATTGACATTGACATTGACATTGACATTGACATTGACATTGACATTGACATTGACATTGACATTGACATTGACATTGACATTGACATTGACATTGACATTGACATTGACATTGACATTGACATTAACGTTGACATTCACACTCACATTCACGTTGACATTCACATTGACGTTCACATTGACGTTCACATTGACGTTCACATTGACCTTCACATTGACGTTCACATTGACATTCACATTGACGTTCACATTGACGCTCCCATTGACGTTCACATTGACATTCACATTGACGTTCACATTGACGTTCACATTGACGTTCACATTGACATTCACATTGACATTCACATTGACATTCACATTGACATTCACATTGACATTCACATTGACATTCACATTGACATTGACATTGATTCTGACATTCACATTGACATTCTCATTGACATTCACATTAACATTCACATTGACATTCACATTGACATTCACATTGACATTCACATTGACATTCACATTGACATTCACATTGACATTCACATTGACATTGACATTGATTCTGACATTCACATTGACATTCTCATTGACATTCACATTAACATTCACATTGACATTCACATCGACATTCACATCGACATTCACATCGACATTCACATTGACATTGACATTGACATTGACAGTGACGTTGTCGTTGACGTTGACGTTGACGTTGACGTTGACGTTGACGTTGACGTTGACGTTGACGTTGACGTTGACGTTGACGTTGACGTTGACATTCACATTGACTATCACATTGACGTTCACATTGAAATTCACATTGTCATTGACATTGACATTGACATTGACATTGACATTGACATTGACATTGACATTGACATTGACATTGACATTGACATTGACATTGACATTGACATTGACATTGACATTGACATTGACATTGACATTGACATTGACATTGACATTGACATTGACATTGACATTGACATTGACATTGACATTGACATTGACATTGACATTGACATTGACATTGACATTGACATTGACATTGACATTGACATTGACATTGACATTGACATTGACATTGACATTGACATTGACATTGACATTGACATTGACATTGACATTGACATTGACATTGACATTGACATTGACATTGACATTGACATTGACATTGACATTGACATTGACATTGACATTGACATTGACATTGACATTGACATTGACATTGACATTGACATTGACATTGACATTGACATTGACATTGACATTGACATTGACATTGACATTGACATTGACATTGACATTGACATTGACATTGACATTGACATTGACATTGACATTGACATTGACATTGACATTGACATTGACATTGACATTGACATTGACATTGACATTGACATTGACATTGACATTGACATTGACATTGACATTGACATTGACATTGACATTGACATTGACATTGACATTGACATTGACATTGACATTGACATTGACATTGACATTGACATTGACATTGACATTGACATTGACATTGACATTGACATTGACATTGACATTGACATTGACATTGACATTGACATTGACATTGACATTGACATTGACATTGACATTGACATTGACATTGACATTGACATTGACATTGACATTGACATTGACATTGACATTGACATTGACATTGACATTGACATTGACATTGACATTAACGTTGACATTCACACTCACATTCACGTTGACATTCACATTGACGTTCACATTGACGTTCACATTGACGTTCACATTGACCTTCACATTGACGTTCACATTGACATTCACATTGACGTTCACATTGACGCTCCCATTGACGTTCACATTGACATTCACATTGACGTTCACATTGACGTTCACATTGACGTTCACATTGACATTCACATTGACATTCACATTGACATTCACATTGACATTCACATTGACATTCACATTGACATTCACATTGACATTGACATTGATTCTGACATTCACATTGACATTCTCATTGACATTCACATTAACATTCACATTGACATTCACATTGACATTCACATTGACATTCACATTGACATTCACATTGACATTCACATTGACATTCACATTGACATTGACATTGATTCTGACATTCACATTGACATTCTCATTGACATTCACATTAACATTCACATTGACATTCACATCGACATTCACATCGACATTCACATCGACATTCACATTGACATTGACATTGACATTGACAGTGACGTTGTCGTTGACGTTGACGTTGACGTTGACGTTGACGTTGACGTTGACGTTGACGTTGACGTTGACGTTGACGTTGACGTTGACGTTGACATTCACATTGACTATCACATTGACGTTCACATTGAAATTCACATTGTCATTGACATTGACATTGACATTGACATTGACATTGACATTGACATTGACATTGACATTGACATTGACATTGACATTGACATTGACATTGACATTGACATTGACATTGACATTGACATTGACATTGACATTGACATTGACATTGACATTGACATTGACATTGACATTGACATTGACATTGACATTGACATTGACATTGACATTGACATTGACATTGACATTGACATTGACATTGACATTGACATTGACATTGACATTGACATTGACATTGACATTGACATTGACATTGACATTGACATTGACATTGACATTGACATTGACATTGACATTGACATTGACATTGACATTGACATTGACATTGACATTGACATTGACATTGACATTGACATTGACATTGACATTGACATTGACATTGACATTGACATTGACATTGACATTGACATTGACATTGACATTGACATTGACATTGACATTGACATTGACATTGACATTGACATTGACATTGACATTGACATTGACATTGACATTGACATTGACATTGACATTGACATTGACATTGACATTGACATTGACATTGACATTGACATTGACATTGACATTGACATTGACATTGACATTGACATTGACATTGACATTGACATTGACATTGACATTGACATTGACATTGACATTGACATTGACATTGACATTGACATTGACATTGACATTGACATTAACGTTGACATTCACACTCACATTCACGTTGACATTCACATTGACGTTCACATTGACGTTCACATTGACGTTCACATTGACGTTCACATTGACATTCACATTGACGTTCACATTGACGCTCCCATTGACGTTCACATTGACATTCACATTGACGTTCACATTGACGTTCACATTGACGTTCACATTGACATTCACATTGACATTCACATTGACATTCACATTGACATTCACATTGACATTCACATTGACATTCAAATTGACATTCACATTGACATTGACATTGATTCTGACATTCACATTGACATTCTCATTGACATTCACATTAACATTCACATTGACATTCACATCGACATTCACATCGACATTCACATCGACATTCACATTGACATTGACATTGACATTGACATTGACATTGACATTGTCATTGACATTGACATTGACATTGACATTGACAGTGACAGTGACGTTGTCGTTGACGTTGACGTTGACGTTGACGTTGACGTTGACGTTGACGTTGACGTTGACGTTGACGTTGACGTTGACGTTGACGTTGACGTTGACGTTGACGTTGACGTTGACGTTGACATTGACGTTCACATTGACGTTCACATTGAAATTCACATTGACATTGACATTGACATTGACATTGACATCGACATTGACATTGACATTGACATTGACATTGACATTCACATTGAAATTCACATTGACATTCACATTGACATTCACATTGACATTCACATTGACATTCACATTGACATTCACATTGACATTCACATTGACATTCACATTGACATTCACATTGACATTGACATTGACATTGACATTGACATTGACATTGACATTGACATTGACATTGACATTGACGTTCACATTGACGTTCACATTGACGTTCACATTGACCTTCACATTGACGTTCACATTGACATTCACATTGACATTCACATTGACATTCACATTGACATTCACATTGACATTCAAATTGACATTCACATTGACATTGACATTGATTCTGACATTCACATTGACATTCTCATTGACATTCACATTAACATTCACATTGACATTCACATCGACATTCACATCGACATTCACATCGACATTCACATTGACATTGACATTGACATTGACATTGACATTGACATTGTCATTGACATTGACATTGACATTGACATTGACAGTGACAGTGACGTTGTCGTTGACGTTGACGTTGACGTTGACGTTGACGTTGACGTTGACGTTGACGTTGACGTTGACGTTGACGTTGACGTTGACGTTGACGTTGACGTTGACATTGACGTTCACATTGACGTTCACATTGAAATTCACATTGACATTGACATTGACATTGACATTGACATCGACATTGACATTGACATTGACATTGACATTGACATTCACATTGACATTCACATTGACATTCACATTGACATTCACATTGACATTCACATTGACATTCACATTGACATTCACATTGACATTCACATTGACATTCACATTGACATTCACATTGACATTCACATTCACATTGACATTGACATTGACATTGACATTGACATTGACATTGACATTGACATTGACATTGACATTGACATTGACATTGACATTGACATTGACATTGACATTGACATTGACATTGACATTGACATTGACATTGACATTGACATTGACATTGACATTGACATTGACATTGACATTGACATTGACATTGACATTGACATTGACATTGACATTGACATTGACATTGACATTGACATTGACATTGACATTGACATTGACATTGACATTGACATTGACATTGACATTGACATTGACATTGACATTGACATTGACATTGACATTGACATTGACATTGACATTGACATTGACATTGACATTGACATTGACATTGACATTGACATTGACATTGACATTGACATTGACATTGACATTGACATTGACATTGACATTGACATTGACATTGACATTGACATTGACATTGACATTGACATTGACATTGACATTGACATTGACATTGACATTGACATTGACATTGACATTGACATTGACATTGACATTGACATTGACATTGACATTGACATTGACATTGACATTGACATTGACATTGACATTGACATTGACATTGACATTGACATTGACATTGACATTGACATTAACGTTGACATTCACACTCACATTCACGTTGACATTCACATTGACGTTCACATTGACGTTCACATTGACGTTCACATTGACCTTCACATTGACGTTCACATTGACATTCACATTGACGTTCACATTGACGCTCCCATTGACGTTCACATTGACATTCACATTGACGTTCACATTGACGTTCACATTGACGTTCACATTGACATTCACATTGACATTCACATTGACATTCACATTGACATTCACATTGACATTCACATTGACATTCACATTGACATTCACATTGACATTCACATTGATTCTGACATTCACATTGACATTCTCATTGACATTCACATTAACATTCACATTGACATTCACATCGACATTCACATCGACATTCACATCGACATTCACATTGACATTGACATTGACATTGACATTGACATTGACAGTGACGTTGTCGTTGACGTTGACGTTGACGTTGACGTTGACGTTGACGTTGACGTTGACGTTGACGTTGACGTTGACGTTGACGTTGACGTTGACGTTGACGTTGACGTTGACGTTGACGTTGACGTTGACGTTGACATTCACATTGACGTTCACATTGACGTTCACATGGAAATTCACATTGACATTGACATTGACATTGACATTGACATTGACATTCACATCGACACTGACACTAACATTCACATTGATACTGACATTGACACTGACACTGACACTGACACTGACACTCACATCGACATTCACATTGACATTGACATTCACATGGACATTCACATCGACATTGACATTGACATTGACATTGACATTGACATTGACATTGACATTGTCATTGACATTGACATTGACATTGACATTGACATTCACATTGACATTGACATTGACATTGACATTGACATTGACATTGACATTAACATTGACATTCACATTGACATTCACATTGACATTCACATTGACATTCACATTGACATTCACATTGACATTCACATTGACATTCACATTGACATTCACATTGACATTGACATTGACATTGACATTGACATTGACATTGACATTGACATTGACATTGACATTGACATTGACATTGACATTGACATTGACATTGACATTGACATTGACATTGACATTGACATTGACATTGACATTGACATTGACATTGACATTGACATTGACATTGACATTGACATTGACATTGACATTGACATTGACATTGACATTGACATTGACATTGACATTGACATTGACATTGACATTGACATTGACATTGACATTGACATTGACATTGACATTGACATTGACATTGACATTGACATTAACGTTGACATTCACACTCACATTCACGTTGACATTCACATTGACGTTCACATTGACGTTCACATTGACGTTCACATTGACCTTCACATTGACGTTCACATTGACATTCACATTGACGTTCACATTGACGCTCCCATTGACGTTCACATTGACATTCACATTGACGTTCACATTGACGTTCACATTGACGTTCACATTGACATTCACATTGACATTCACATTGACATTCACATTGACATTCACATTGACATTCACATTGACATTCACATTGACATTCACATTGACATTCACATTGATTCTGACATTCACATTGACATTCTCATTGACATTCACATTAACATTCACATTGACATTCACATCGACATTCACATCGACATTCACATCGACATTCACATTGACATTGACATTGACATTGACATTGACATTGACAGTGACGTTGTCATTGACGTTGACGTTGACGTTGACGTTGACGTTGACGTTGACGTTGACGTTGACGTTGACGTTGACGTTGACGTTGACGTTGACGTTGACGTTGACGTTGACGTTGACGTTGACGTTGACATTCACATTGACGTTCACATTGACGTTCACATGGAAATTCACATTGACATTGACATTGACATTGACATTGACATTGACATTCACATCGACACTGACACTAACATTCACATTGATACTGACATTGACACTGACACTGACACTGACACTGACACTCACATCGACATTCACATTGACATTGACATTCACATGGACATTCACATCGACATTGACATTGACATTGACATTGACATTGACATTGACATTGACATTGACATTGACATTGTCATTGACATTGACATTGACATTCACATTGACATTGACATTGACATTGACATTGACATTGACATTGACATTGACATTGACATTAACATTGACATTCACATTGACATTCACATTGACATTCACATTGACATTCACATTGACATTCACATTGACATTCACATTGACATTCACATTGACATTCACATTGACATTCACATTGACATTCACATTGACATTCACATTGACATTCACATTGACATTCACATTGACATTCACATTGACATTCACATTGACATTCACATTGACATTCACATTGACATTCACATTGACATTGACATTGACATTCACATTGACATTGACATTGACATTGACATTGACATTGACATTGACATTGACATTGACATTGACATTGACATTGACATTGACATTGACATTGACATTGACATTGACATTGACATTGACATTGACATTGACATTGACATTGACATTGACATTGACATTGACATTGACATTGACATTGACATTGACATTGACATTGACATTGACATTGACATTGACATTGACATTGACATTGACATTGACATTGACATTGACATTGACATTGACATTGATATTGACATTGACATTGACATTGACATTGACATTGACATTGACATTGACATTGACATTGACATTGACATTGACATTGACATTGACATTGACATTGACATTGACATTGACATTGACATTGACATTGACATTGACATTGACATTGACATTGACATTGACATTGACATTGACATTGACATTGACATTGACATTGACATTGACATTGACATTGACATTGACATTGACATTGACATTGACATTGACATTGACATTGACATTGACATTGACATTGACATTGACATTGACATTGACATTGACATTGACATTGACATTGACATTGACATTGACATTGACATTGACATTGACATTGACATTGACATTGACATTGACATTGACATTGACATTGACATTGACATTGACATTGACATTGACATTGACATTGACATTGACATTGACATTGACATTGACATTAACGTTGACATGCACACTCACATTCACGTTGACATTCACATTGACGTTCACATTGACGTTCACATTGACGTTCACATTGACCTTCACATTGACGTTCACATTGACATTCACATTGACGTTCACATTGACGCTCCCATTGACGTTCACATTGACATTCACATTGACGTTCACATTGACGTTCACATTGACGTTCACATTGACATTCACATTGACATTCACATTGACGTTCACATTGACGTTCACATTGACGTTCACATTGACGTTCACATTGACATTCACATTGACATTCACATTGACATTCACATTGACATTCACATTGACATTCACATTGACATTCACATTGACATTGACATTGATTCTGACATTCACATTGACATTCTCATTGACATTCACATTAACATTCACATTGACATTCACATCGACATTCACATCGACATTCACATCGACATTCACATTGACATTGACATTGACATTGACAGTGACGTTGTCGTTGACGTTGACGTTGACGTTGACGTTGACGTTGACGTTGACGTTGACGTTGACGTTGACGTTGACGTTGACGTTGACGTTGACGTTGACGTTGACGTTGACGTTGACGTTGACGTTGACGTTGACGTTGACGTTGACGTTGACGTTGACGTTGACGTTGACGTTGACGTTGACGTTGACGTTGACATTCACATTGACGTTCACATTGACGTTCACATTGAAATTCACATTGTCATTGACATTGACATTGACATTGACATTGACATTGACATTGACATTGACATTGACATTGACATTGACATTCACATCGACATTCACATCGACACTGACACTAACATTCACATTGACACTGACATTGACACTGACACTGACACTGACACTGACACTGACACTGACACTGACACTCACATCGACATTCACATTGACATTGACATTCACATGGACATTCACATCGACATTGACATTGACATTGACATTGACATTGACATTGTCATTGACATTGACATTGACATTGACATTGACATTGACAGTGACAGTGACGTTGTCGTTGACGTTGACGTTGACGTTGACGTTGACGTTGACGTTGACGTTGACGTTGACGTTGACGTTGACATTCACATTGACGTTCACATTGACGTTCACATTGAAATTCACTTTGACATTGACATTGACATTGACATTGACATTGACATTGACATTCACATTGACATTGACATTCACATTGACATTGACATTGACATTCACATTGACATTCACATTGACATTGACATTGACATTGACATTGACATTCACATTGACATTGACATTCACATGGACATTCACATCGACATTGACATTGACATTGACATTGACATTGACATTGACATTGTCATTGACATTGACATTGACATTGACATTGACATTGACATTCACATTGACATTGACATTGACATTGACATTGACATTAACATTGACATTCACATTGACATTCACATTGACATTCACATTGACATTCACATTGACATTCACATTGACATTCACATTGACATTCACATTGACATTCACATTGACATTCACATTGACATTCACATTGACATTGACATTGACATTGACATTGACATTGACATTGACATTGACATTGACATTGATATTGACATTGACATTGACATTGACATTGACATTGACATTGACATTGACATTGACATTGACATTGACATTGACATTGACATTGACATTGACATTGACATTGACATTGACATTGACATTGACATTGACATTGACATTGACATTGACATTGACATTGACATTGACATTGACATTGACATTGACATTGACATTGACATTGACATTGACATTGACATTGACATTGACATTGACATTCACATCGACATTCACATCGACACTGACACTAACATTCACATTGACACTGACATTGACACTGACACTGACACTGACACTGACACTGACACTGACACTGACACTCACATCGACATTCACATTGACATTGACATTCACATGGACATTCACATCGACATTGACATTGACATTGACATTGACATTGACATTGACATTGACATTGACATTGTCATTGACATTGACATTGACATTGACATTGACATTGACAGTGACAGTGACGTGGTCGTTGACGTTGACGTTGACGTTGACGTTGACGTTGACGTTGACGTTGACGTTGACGTTGACGTTGACGTTGACGTTGACGTTGACGTTGACGTTGACGTTGACGTTGACGTTGACGTTGACGTTGACGTTGACATTCACATTGACGTTCACATTGACGTTCACATTGAAATTCACTTTGACATTGACATTGACATTGACATTGACATTGACATTGACATTGACATTCACATTGACATTGACATTCACATTGACATTGACATTGACATTGACATTGACATTAACATTGACATTCACATTGACATTCACATTGACATTCACATTGACATTCACATTGACATTCACATCGACATTCACATTGACATTGACATTGACATTGACATTGACATTGACAGTGACGTTGTCGTTGACGTTGACGTTGACGTTGACGTCGACGTTGACGTTGACGTTGACGTTGACGTTGACGTTGACATTCACATTGACGTTCACATTGACGTTCACATTGAAATTCACATTGTCATTGACATTGACATTGACATTGACATTGACATTGACATTGACATTGACATTGACATTGACATTGACATTGACATTGACATTGACATTGACACTGACACTGACACTGACACTGACACTCACATCGACATTCACATTGACATTGACATTCACATGGACATTCACATCGACATTGACATTGACATTGACATTGACATTGACATTGACATTGTCATTGACATTGACATTGACATTGACATTGACATTGACATTCACATTGACATTGACATTGACATTGACATTGACATTAACATTGACATTCACATTGACATTCACATTGACATTCACATTGACATTCACATTGACATTCACATTGACATTCACATTGACATTCACATTGACATTCACATTGACATTCACATTGACATTCACATTGACATTCACATTGACATTCACATTGACATTGACATTGACATTGACATTGACATTGACATTGACATTGATATTGACATTGACATTGACATTGACATTGACATTGACATTGACATTGACATTGACATTGACATTGACATTGACATTGACATTGACATTGACATTGACATTGACATTGACATTGACATTGACATTGACATTGACATTGACATTGACATTGACATTGACATTGACATTGACATTGACATTGACATTGACATTGACATTGACATTGACATTGACATTGACATTGACATTGACATTGACATTGACATTGACATTGACATTGACATTGACATTGACATTGACATTGACATTGACATTGACATTGACATTGACATTGACATTGACATTGACATTGACATTGACATTGACATTGACATTGACATTGACATTGACATTGACATTGACATTGACATTGACATTGACATTGACATTGACATTGACATTGACATTGACATTGACATTGACATTGACATTGACATTGACATTGACATTGACATTGACATTGACATTGACATTGACATTGACATTGACATTGACATTGACATTGACATTGACATTGACATTGACATTGACATTGACATTGACATTGACATTGACATTGACATTGACATTGACATTGACATTGACATTGACATTGACATTGACATTGACATTGACATTGACATTGACATTGACATTGACATTGACATTGACATTGACATTGACATTGACATTGACATTGACATTGACATTGACATTGACATTGACATTGACATTGACATTGACATTGACATTGACATTGACATTGACATTGACATTGACATTGACATTGACATTGACATTGACATTGACATTGACATTAACATTGACATTCACATTGACATTCACATTGACATTCACATTGACATTCACATTGACATTCACATTGACATTCACATTGACATTCACATTGACATTGACATTGACATTGACATTGACATTGACATTGACATTGACATTGACATTGACATTGACATTGACATTGACATTGACATTGACATTGACATTGACATTGACATTGACATTGACATTGACATTGACATTGACATTGACATTGACATTGACATTGACATTGACATTGACATTGACATTGACATTGACATTGACATTGACATTGACATTGACATTGACATTGACATTGACATTGACATTGACATTGACATTGACATTGACATTGACATTGACATTGACATTGACATTGACATTGACATTGACATTGACATTGACATTGACATTGACATTGACATTGACATTGACATTGACATTGACATTGACATTGACATTGACATTGACATTGACATTGACATTGACATTGACATTGACATTGACATTGACATTGACATTGACATTGACATTGACATTGACATTGACATTGACATTGACATTGACATTGACATTGACATTGACATTGACATTGACATTGACATTGACATTGACATTGACATTGACATTGACATTGACATTGACATTTACATTGACATTAACGTTGACATTCACACTCACATTCACGTTGACATTCACATTGACGTTCACATTGACGTTCACATTGACGTTCACATTGACCTTCACATTGACGTTCACATTGACATTCACATTGACGTTCACATTGACGCTCCCATTGACGTTCACATTGACATTCACATTGACGTTCACATTGACGTTCACATTGACGTTCACATTGACATTCACATTGACATTCACATTGACATTCACATTGACATTCACATTGACATTCACATTGACATTCACATTGACATTCACATTGACATTCACATTGATTCTGACATTCACATTGACATTCTCATTGACATTCACATTAACATTCACATTGACATTCACATCGACATTCACATCGACATTCACATCGACATTGACATTGACATTGACATTGACAATGACAGTGACGTTGTCGTTGACGTTGACGTTGACGTTGACGTTGACGTTGACGTTGACGTTGACGTTGACGTTGACGTTGACGTTGACGTTGACGTTGACGTTGACGTTGACGTTGACGTTGACGTTGACATTCACATTGACGTTCACATTGACGTTCACATTGAAATTCACATTGTCATTGACATTGACATTGACATTGACATTGACATTGACATTGACATTGACATTGACATTGACATTGACATTGACATTGACATTGACATTGACATTGACATTGACATTGACATTGACATTGACATTGACATTGACATTGACATTGACATTGACATTGACATTGACATTGACATTGACATTGACATTGACATTGACATTGACATTGACATTGACATTGACATTGACATTGACATTGACATTGACATTGACATTGACATTGACATTGACATTGACATTGACATTGACATTGACATTGACATTGACATTGACATTGACATTGACATTGACATTGACATTGACATTGACATTGACATTGACATTGACATTGACATTGACATTGACATTGACATTGACATTGACATTGACATTGACATTGACATTGACATTGACATTGACATTGACATTGACATTGACATTGACATTGACATTGACATTGACATTGACATTGACATTGACATTGACATTGACATTGACATTGACATTGACATTGACATTGACATTGACATTGACATTGACATTGACATTGACATTGACATTGACATTGACATTGACATTGACATTGACATTGACATTGACATTGACATTGACATTGACATTGACATTGACATTGACATTGACATTGACATTGACATTGACATTGACATTGACATTGACATTGACATTAACGTTGACATTCACACTCACATTCACGTTGACATTCACATTGACGTTCACATTGACGTTCACATTGACGTTCACATTGACCTTCACATTGACGTTCACATTGACATTCACATTGACGTTCACATTGACGCTCCCATTGACGTTCACATTGACATTCACATTGACGTTCACATTGACGTTCACATTGACGTTCACATTGACATTCACATTGACATTCACATTGACATTCACATTGACATTCACATTGACATTCACATTGACATTCACATTGACATTCACATTGACATTGACATTGATTCTGACATTCACATTGACATTCTCATTGACATTCACATTAACATTCACATTGACATTCACATCGACATTCACATGGACATTCACATCGACATTCACATTGACATTGACATTGACATTGACATTGACATTGACATTGTCATTGACATTGACATTGACATTGACATTGACAGTGACAGTGACGTTGTCGTTGACGTTGACGTTGACGTTGACGTTGACGTTGACGTTGACGTTGACGTTGACGTTGACGTTGACATTGACGTTCACATTGACGTTCACATTGACCTTCACATTGTCGTTCACATTGACATTCACATTGACGTTCACATTGACGTTCACATTGACCTTCACATTGACGCTCCCATTGACGTTCACATTGACATTCACATTGACGTTCACATTGACGTTCACATTGACGTTCACATTGACATTCACATTGACATTCACATTGACATTGACATTGACATTGACAGTGACGTTGTCGTTGACGTTGACGTTGACGTTGACGTTGACGTTGACGTTGACGTTGACGTTGACATTCACATTGACGTTCACATTGACGTTCACATTGAAATTCACATTGTCATTGACATTGACATTGACATTGACATTGACATTGACATTGACATTGACATTGACATTGACATTGACATTGACATTGACATTGACATTGACATTGACATTGACATTGACATTGACATTGACATTGACATTGACATTGACATTGACATTGACATTGACATTGACATTGACATTGACATTGACATTGACATTGACATTGACATTGACATTGACATTGACATTGACATTGACATTGACATTGACATTGACATTGACATTGACATTGACATTGACATTGACATTGACATTGACATTGACATTGACATTGACATTGACATTGACATTGACATTGACATTAACGTTGACATTCACACTCACATTCACGTTGACATTCACATTGACGTTCACATTGACGTTCACATTGACGTTCACATTGACCTTCACATTGACGTTCACATTGACGTTCACATTGACGCTCCCATTGACGTTCACATTGACATTCACATTGACGTTCACATTGACGTTCACATTGACGTTCACATTGACATTCACATTGACATTCACATTGACATTCACATTGACATTCACATTGACATTCACATTGACATTCACATTGACATTGACATTGATTCTGACATTCACATTGACATTCTCATTGACATTCACATTAACATTCACATTGACATTCACATTGACATTCACATTGACATTCACATTGACATTCACATTGACATTCACATTGACATTGACATTGATTCTGACATTCACATTGACATTCTCATTGACATTCACATTAACATTCACATTGACATTCACATCGACATTCACATCGACATTCACATCGACATTCACATTGACATTGACATTGACATTGACAGTGACGTTGTCGTTGACGTTGACGTTGACGTTGACGTTGACGTTGACGTTGACGTTGACGTTGACGTTGACGTTGACGTTGACGTTGACGTTGACATTCACATTGACGTTCACATTGACGTTCACATTGAAATTCACATTGTCATTGACATTGACATTGACATTGACATTGACATTGACATTGACATTGACATTGACATTGACATTGACATTGACATTGACATTGACATTGACATTGACATTGACATTGACATTGACATTGACATTGACATTGACATTGACATTGACATTGACATTGACATTGACATTGACATTGACATTGACATTGACATTGACATTGACATTGACATTGACATTGACATTGACATTGACATTGACATTGACATTGACATTGACATTGACATTGACATTGACATTGACATTGACATTGACATTGACATTGACATTGACATTGACATTGACATTGACATTGACATTGACATTGACATTGACATTGACATTGACATTGACATTGACATTGACATTGACATTGACATTGACATTGACATTGACATTGACATTGACATTGACATTGACATTGACATTGACATTGACATTGACATTGACATTGACATTGACATTGACATTGACATTGACATTGACATTGACATTGACATTGACATTGACATTGACATTGACATTGACATTGACATTGACATTGACATTGACATTGACATTGACATTGACATTGACATTGACATTGACATTGACATTGACATTGACATTGACATTGACATTGACATTGACATTGACATTGACATTGACATTGACATTGACATTGACATTGACATTGACATTGACATTGACATTGACATTGACATTGACATTGACATTGACATTGACATTGACATTGACATTGACATTGACATTGACATTGACATTGACATTGACATTGACATTGACATTGACATTGACATTGACATTGACATTGACATTGACATTGACATTGACATTGACATTGACATTGACATTGACATTGACATTGACATTGACATTGACATTGACATTGACATTAACGTTGACATTCACACTCACATTCACGTTGACATTCACATTGACGTTCACATTGACGTTCACATTGACGTTCACATTGACCTTCACATTGACGTTCACATTGACATTCACATTGACGTTCACATTGACGCTCCCATTGACGTTCACATTGACATTCACATTGACGTTCACATTGACGTTCACATTGACGTTCACATTGACATTCACATTGACATTCACATTGACATTCACATTGACATTCACATTGACATTCACATTGACATTCAAATTGACATTCACATTGACATTGACATTGATTCTGACATTCACATTGACATTCTCATTGACATTCACATTAACATTCACATTGACATTCACATCGACATTCACATCGACATTCACATCGACATTCACATTGACATTGACATTGACATTGACATTGACATTGACATTGTCATTGACATTGACATTGACATTGACATTGACAGTGACAGTGACGTTGTCGTTGACGTTGACGTTGACGTTGACGTTGACGTTGACGTTGACGTTGACGTTGACGTTGACGTTGACGTTGACGTTGACGTTGACGTTGACGTTGACGTTGACGTTGACGTTGACATTGACGTTCACATTGACGTTCACATTGAAATTCACATTGACATTGACATTGACATTGACATTGACATCGACATTGACATTGACATTGACATTGACATTGACATTGACATTCACATTGACATTCACATTGACATTCACATTGACATTCACATTGACATTCACATTGACATTCACATTGACATTCACATTGACATTCACATTGACATTCACATTGACATTCACATTGACATTGACATTGACATTGACATTGACATTGACGTTCACATTGACGTTCACATTGACGTTCACATTGACCTTCACATTGACGTTCACATTGACATTCACATTGACATTCACATTGACATTCACATTGACATTCACATTGACATTCAAATTGACATTCACATTGACATTGACATTGATTCTGACATTCACATTGACATTCTCATTGACATTCACATTAACATTCACATTGACATTCACATCGACATTCACATCGACATTCACATCGACATTCACATTGACATTGACATTGACATTGACATTGACATTGACATTGTCATTGACATTGACATTGACATTGACATTGACAGTGACAGTGACGTTGTCGTTGACGTTGACGTTGACGTTGACGTTGACGTTGACGTTGACGTTGACGTTGACGTTGACGTTGACGTTGACGTTGACGTTGACGTTGACATTGACGTTCACATTGACGTTCACATTGAAATTCACATTGACATTGACATTGACATTGACATTGACATCGACATTGACATTGACATTGACATTCACATTGACATTCACATTGACATTCACATTGACATTCACATTGACATTCACATTGACATTCACATTGACATTCACATTGACATTCACATTGACATTCACATTGACATTCACATTGACATTCACATTGACATTCACATTGACATTCACATTGACATTGACATTGACATTGACATTGACATTGACATTGACATTGACATTGACATTGACATTGACATTGACATTGACATTGACATTGACATTGACATTGACATTGACATTGACATTGACATTGACATTGACATTGACATTGACATTGACATTGACATTGACATTGACATTGACATTGACATTGACATTGACATTGACATTGACATTGACATTGACATTGACATTGACATTGACATTGACATTGACATTGACATTGACATTGACATTGACATTGACATTGACATTGACATTGACATTGACATTGACATTGACATTGACATTGACATTGACATTGACATTGACATTGACATTGACATTGACATTGACATTGACATTGACATTGACATTGACATTGACATTGACATTGACATTGACATTGACATTGACATTGACATTGACATTGACATTGACATTGACATTGACATTGACATTGACATTGACATTGACATTAACGTTGACATTCACACTCACATTCACGTTGACATTCACATTGACGTTCACATTGACGTTCACATTGACGTTCACATTGACCTTCACATTGACGTTCACATTGACATTCACATTGACGTTCACATTGACGCTCCCATTGACGTTCACATTGACATTCACATTGACGTTCACATTGACGTTCACATTGACGTTCACATTGACATTCACATTGACATTCACATTGACATTCACATTGACATTCACATTGACATTCACATTGACATTCACATTGACATTCACATTGACATTGACATTGATTCTGACATTCACATTGACATTCTCATTGACATTCACATTAACATTCACATTGACATTCACATCGACATTCACATCGACATTCACATCGACATTCACATTGACATTGACATTGACATTGACATTGACATTGACAGTGACGTTGTCGTTGACGTTGACGTTGACGTTGACGTTGACGTTGACGTTGACGTTGACGTTGACGTTGACGTTGACGTTGACGTTGACGTTGACGTTGACGTTGACGTTGACGTTGACGTTGACGTTGACGTTGACGTTGACGTTGACATTGACGTTCACATTGACGTTCACATTGAAATTCACATTGACATTGACATTGACATTGACATTGACATCGACATTGACATTGACATTGACATTGACATTGACATTCACATTGACATTCACATTGACATTCACATTGACATTCACATTGACATTCACATTGACATTCACATTGACATTCACATTGACATTCACATTGACATTCACATTGACATTCACATTGACATTGACATTGACATTGACATTGACATTGACGTTCACATTGACGTTCACATTGACGTTCACATTGACCTTCACATTGACGTTCACATTGACATTCACATTGACATTCACATTGACATTCACATTGACATTCACATTGACATTCAAATTGACATTCACATTGACATTGACATTGATTCTGACATTCACATTGACATTCTCATTGACATTCACATTAACATTCACATTGACATTCACATTCACATCGACATTCACATCGACATTCACATCGACATTCACATTGACATTGACATTGACATTGACATTGACATTGACATTGTCATTGACATTGACATTGACATTGACATTGACAGTGACAGTGACGTTGTCGTTGACGTTGACGTTGACGTTGACGTTGACGTTGACGTTGACGTTGACGTTGACGTTGACGTTGACGTTGACGTTGACGTTGACGTTGACATTGACGTTCACATTGACGTTCACATTGAAATTCACATTGACATTGACATTGACATTGACATTGACATCGACATTGACATTGACATTGACATTCACATTGACATTCACATTGACATTCACATTGACATTCACATTGACATTCACATTGACATTCACATTGACATTCACATTGACATTCACATTGACATTCACATTGACATTCACATTGACATTCACATTGACATTCACATTGACATTGACATTGACATTGACATTGACATTGACATTGACATTGACATTGACATTGACATTGACATTGACATTGACATTGACATTGACATTGACATTGACATTGACATTGACATTGACATTGACATTGACATTGACATTGACATTGACATTGACATTGACATTGACATTGACATTGACATTGACATTGACATTGACATTGACATTGACATTGACATTGACATTGACATTGACATTGACATTGACATTGACATTGACATTGACATTGACATTGACATTGACATTGACATTGACATTGACATTGACATTGACATTGACATTGACATTGACATTGACATTGACATTGACATTGACATTGACATTGACATTGACATTGACATTGACATTGACATTGACATTGACATTGACATTGACATTGACATTGACATTGACATTGACATTGACATTGACATTGACATTGACATTGACATTGACATTGACATTGACATTGACATTGACATTAACGTTGACATTCACACTCACATTCACGTTGACATTCACATTGACGTTCACATTGACGTTCACATTGACGTTCACATTGACCTTCACATTGACGTTCACATTGACATTCACATTGACGTTCACATTGACGCTCCCATTGACGTTCACATTGACATTCACATTGACGTTCACATTGACGTTCACATTGACGTTCACATTGACATTCACATTGACATTCACATTGACATTCACATTGACATTCACATTGACATTCACATTGACATTCACATTGACATTCACATTGACATTGACATTGATTCTGACATTCACATTGACATTCTCATTGACATTCACATTAACATTCACATTGACATTCACATCGACATTCACATCGACATTCACATCGACATTCACATTGACATTGACATTGACATTGACATTGACATTGACAGTGACGTTGTCGTTGACGTTGACGTTGACGTTGACGTTGACGTTGACGTTGACGTTGACGTTGACGTTGACGTTGACGTTGACGTTGACGTTGACGTTGACGTTGACGTTGACGTTGACGTTGACGTTGACGTTGACATTCACATTGACGTTCACATTGACGTTCACATGGAAATTCACATTGACATTGACATTGACATTGACATTGACATTGACATTCACATCGACACTGACACTAACATTCACATTGATACTGACATTGACACTGACACTGACACTGACACTGACACTCACATCGACATTCACATTGACATTGACATTCACATGGACATTCACATCGACATTGACATTGACATTGACATTGACATTGACATTGACATTGACATTGTCATTGACATTGACATTGACATTGACATTGACATTCACATTGACATTGACATTGACATTCACATTGACATTCACATTGACATTCACATTGACATTCACATTGACATTCACATTGACATTCACATTGACATTCACATTGACATTCACATTGACATTCACATTGACATTCACATTGACATTCACATTGACATTCACATTGACATTCACATTGACATTCACATTGACATTCACATTGACATTCACATTGACATTCACATTGACATTGACATTGACATTGACATTGACATTGACATTGACATTGACATTGACATTGACATTGACATTGACATTGACATTGACATTGACATTGACATTGACATTGACATTGACATTGACATTGACATTGACATTGACATTGACATTGACATTGACATTGACATTGACATTGACATTGACATTGACATTGACATTGACATTGACATTGACATTGACATTGACATTGACATTGACATTGACATTGACATTGACATTGACATTGACATTGACATTGACATTGACATTGACATTGACATTGACATTGACATTGACATTGACATTGACATTGACATTGACATTGACATTGACATTGACATTGACATTGACATTGACATTGACATTGACATTGACATTGACATTGACATTGACATTGACATTGACATTGACATTGACATTGACATTGACATTGACATTGACATTGACATTGACATTGACATTGACATTGACATTGACATTGACATTGACATTGACATTGACATTGACATTGACATTGACATTGACATTGACATTGACATTGACATTGACATTGACATTGACATTGACATTGACATTGACATTGACATTGACATTGACATTGACATTGACATTGACATTGACATTGACATTGACATTGACATTGACATTGACATTGACATTGACATTGACATTGACATTGACATTGACATTGACATTGACATTGACATTGACATTGACATTGACATTGACATTAACGTTGACATTCACACTCACATTCACGTTGACATTCACATTGACGTTCACATTGACGTTCACATTGACGTTCACATTGACCTTCACATTGACGTTCACATTGACATTCACATTGACGTTCACATTGACGCTCCCATTGACGTTCACATTGACATTCACATTGACGTTCACATTGACGTTCACATTGACGTTCACATTGACATTCACATTGACATTCACATTGACGTTCACATTGACGTTCACATTGACGTTCACATTGACATTCACATTGACATTCACATTGACATTCACATTGACATTCACATTGACATTCACATTGACATTCACATTGACATTCACATTGACATTGACATTGATTCTGACATTCACATTGACATTCTCATTGACATTCACATTAACATTCACATTGACATTCACATCGACATTCACATCGACATTCACATCGACATTCACATTGACATTGACATTGACATTGACAGTGACGTTGTCGTTGACGTTGACGTTGACGTTGACGTTGACGTTGACGTTGACGTTGACGTTGACGTTGACGTTGACGTTGACGTTGACGTTGACGTTGACGTTGACGTTGACGTTGACGTTGACGTTGACGTTGACGTTGACGTTGACGTTGACGTTGACATTCACATTGACGTTCACATTGACGTTCACATTGAAATTCACATTGTCATTGACATTGACATTGACAATGACATTGACATTGACATTGACATTGACATTGACATTGACATTGACATTGACATCGACATTCACATCGACACTGACACTAACATTCACATTGACACTGACATTGACACTGACACTGACACTGACACTGACACTGACACTGACACTGACACTCACATCGACATTCACATTGACATTGACATTCACATGGACATTCACATCGACATTGACATTGACATTGACATTGACATTGACATTGTCATTGACATTGACATTGACATTGACATTGACATTGACAGTGACAGTGACGTTGTCGTTGACGTTGACGTTGACGTTGACGTTGACGTTGACGTTGACGTTGACGTTGACGTTGACGTTGACGTTGACGTTGACGTTGACGTTGACGTTGACATTCACATTGACGTTCACATTGACGTTCACATTGAAATTCACTTTGACATTGACATTGACATTGACATTGACATTGACATTGACATTCACATTGACATTGACATTCACATTGACATTGACATTGACATTCACATTGACATTCACATTGACATTCACATCGACATTCACATTGACATTGACATTGACATTGACATTGACATTGACAGTGACGTTGTCGTTGACGTTGACGTTGACGTTGACGTCGACGTCGACGTCGACGTTGACGTTGACGTTGACGTTGACGTTGACGTTGACATTCACATTGACGTTCACATTGACGTTCACATTGAAATTCACATTGTCATTGACATTGACATTGACATTGACATTGACATTGACATTGACATTGACATTGACATTGACATTGACATTGACATTGACATTGACATTGACACTGACACTGACACTGACACTGACACTCACATCGACATTCACATTGACATTGACATTCACATGGACATTCACATCGACATTGACATTGACATTGACATTGACATTGACATTGACATTGTCATTGACATTGACATTGACATTGACATTGACATTGACATTCACATTGACATTGACATTGACATTGACATTGACATTAACATTGACATTCACATTGACATTCACATTGACATTCACATTGACATTCACATTGACATTCACATTGACATTCACATTGACATTCACATTGACATTCACATTGACATTCACATTGACATTCACATTGACATTGACATTGACATTGACATTGACATTGACATTGACATTGACATTGACATTGATATTGACATTGATATTGACATTGACATTGACATTGACATTGACATTGACATTGACATTGACATTGACATTGACATTGACATTGACATTGACATTGACATTGACATTGACATTGACATTGACATTGACATTGACATTGACATTGACATTGACATTGACATTGACATTGACATTGACATTGACATTGACATTGACATTCACATCGACATTCACATCGACACTGACACTAACATTCACATTGACACTGACATTGACACTGACACTGACACTGACACTGACACTGACACTGACACTGACACTCACATCGACATTCACATTGACATTGACATTCACATGGACATTCACATCGACATTGACATTGACATTGACATTCACATGGACATTCACATCGACATTGACATTGACATTGACATTGACATTGACATTGACATTGACATTGACATTGTCATTGACATTGACATTGACATTGACATTGACATTGACAGTGACAGTGACGTTGTCGTTGACGTTGACGTTGACGTTGACGTTGACGTTGACGTTGACGTTGACGTTGACGTTGACGTTGACGTTGACGTTGACGTTGACGTTGACGTTGACGTTGACGTTGACGTTGACGTTGACATTCACATTGACGTTCACATTGACGTTCACATTGAAATTCACTTTGACATTGACATTGACATTGACATTGACATTGACATTGACATTGACATTCACATTGACATTGACATTCACATTGACATTGACATTGACATTGACATTGACATTAACATTGACATTCACATTGACATTCACATTGACATTCACATTGACATTCACATTGACATTCACATTGACATTCACATCGACATTCACATTGACATTGACATTGACATTGACATTGACATTGACAGTGACGTTGTCGTTGACGTTGACGTTGACGTTGACGTCGACGTTGACGTTGACGTTGACGTTGACGTTGACGTTGACATTCACATTGACGTTCACATTGACGTTCACATTGAAATTCACATTGTCATTGACATTGACATTGACATTGACATTAACATTGACATTCACATTGACATTCACATTGACATTCACATTGACATTCACATTGACATTCACATTGACATTCACATTGACATTCACATTGACATTCACATTGACATTCACATTGACATTCACATTGACATTGACATTGACATTGACATTGACATTGACATTGACATTGACATTGACATTGACATTGACATTGACATTGACATTGACATTGACATTGACATTGACATTGACATTGACATTGACATTGACATTGACATTGACATTGACATTGACATTGACATTGACATTGACATTGACATTGACATTGACATTGACATTGACATTGACATTGACATTGACATTGACATTGACATTGACATTGACATTGACATTGACATTGACATTGACATTGACATTGACATTGACATTGACATTGACATTGACATTGACATTGACATTGACATTGACATTGACATTGACATTGACATTGACATTGACATTGACATTGACATTGACATTGACATTGACATTGACATTGACATTGACATTGACATTGACATTGACATTGACATTGACATTGACATTGACATTGACATTGACATTGACATTGACATTGACATTGACATTGACATTGACATTGACATTGACATTGACATTGACATTGACATTGACATTGACATTGACATTGACATTGACATTGACATTGACATTGACATTGACATTGACATTGACATTGACATTGACATTGACATTGACATTGACATTGACATTGACATTGACATTGACATTGACATTGACATTGACATTGACATTGACATTGACATTGACATTGACATTGACATTGACATTGACATTGACATTGACATTGACATTGACATTGACATTGACATTGACATTGACATTGACATTGACATTGACATTGACATTGACATTGACATTGACATTGACATTGACATTGACATTGACATTGACATTGACATTGACATTGACATTGACATTGACATTGACATTGACATTGACATTGACATTGACATTGACATTGACATTGACATTGACATTGACATTGACATTCACATTGACATTGACATTGACATTGACATTAACATTGACATTCACATTGACATTCACATTGACATTCACATTGACATTCACATTGACATTCACATTGACATTCACATTGACATTCACATTGACATTCACATTGACATTCACATTGACATTGACATTGACATTGACATTGACATTGACATTGACATTGACATTGACATTGACATTGACATTGATATTGACATTGACATTGACATTGACATTGACATTGACATTGACATTGACATTGACATTGACATTGACATTGACATTGACATTGACATTGACATTGACATTGACATTGACATTGACATTGACATTGACATTGACATTGACATTGACATTGACATTGACATTGACATTGACATTGACATTGACATTGACATTGACATTGACATTGACATTGACATTGACATTGACATTGACATTGACATTGACATTGACATTGACATTGACATTGACATTGACATTGACATTGACATTGACATTGACATTGACATTGACATTGACATTGACATTGACATTGACATTGACATTGACATTGACATTGACATTGACATTGACATTGACATTGACATTGACATTTACATTGACATTAACGTTGACATTCACACTCACATTCACGTTGACATTCACATTGACGTTCACATTGACGTTCACATTGACGTTCACATTGACCTTCACATTGACGTTCACATTGACATTCACATTGACGTTCACATTGACGCTCCCATTGACGTTCACATTGACATTCACATTGACGTTCACATTGACGTTCACATTGACGTTCACATTGACATTCACATTGACATTCACATTGACATTCACATTGACATTCACATTGACATTCACATTGACATTCACATTGACATTCACATTGACATTCACATTGATTCTGACATTCACATTGACATTCTCATTGACATTCACATTAACATTCACATTGACATTCACATCGACATTCACATCGACATTCACATCGACATTGACATTGACATTGACATTGACAATGACAGTGACGTTGTCGTTGACGTTGACGTTGACGTTGACGTTGACGTTGACGTTGACGTTGACGTTGACGTTGACGTTGACGTTGACGTTGACGTTGACGTTGACATTCACATTGACGTTCACATTGACGTTCACATTGAAATTCACATTGTCATTGACATTGACATTGACATTGACATTGACATTGACATTGACATTGACATTGACATTGACATTCACATCGACATTCACATCGACACTGACACTAACATTCACATTGACACTGACATTGACACTGACACTGACACTGACACTGACACTGACACTGACACTCACATCGACATTCACATTGACATTGACATTCACATGGACATTGACATTGACATTGACATTGACATTGACATTGACATTGACATTGACATTGACATTGACATTGACATTGACATTGACATTGACATTGACATTGACATTGACATTGACATTGACATTGACATTGACATTGACATTGACATTGACATTGACATTGACATTGACATTGACATTGACATTGACATTGACATTGACATTGACATTGACATTGACATTGACATTGACATTGACATTGACATTGACATTGACATTGACATTGACATTGACATTGACATTGACATTGACATTGACATTGACATTGACATTGACATTGACATTGACATTGACATTGACATTGACATTGACATTGACATTGACATTGACATTGACATTGACATTGACATTGACATTGACATTGACATTGACATTGACATTGACATTGACATTGACATTGACATTGACATTGACATTGACATTGACATTGACATTGACATTGACATTGACATTGACATTGACATTGACATTGACATTGACATTGACATTGACATTGACATTGACATTGACATTGACATTGACATTGACATTGACATTGACATTGACATTGACATTGACATTGACATTGACATTGACATTTACATTTACATTAACGTTGACATTCACACTCACATTCACGTTGACATTGACATTGACATTGACATTGACATTGACATTGACATTGACATTGACATTGACATTGACATTGACATTGACATTGACATTGACATTGACATTGACATTGACATTGACATTGACATTGACATTGACATTGACATTGACATTGACATTGACATTGACATTGACATTGACATTTACATTTACATTAACGTTGACATTCACACTCACATTCACGTTGACATTCACATTGACGTTCACATTGACGTTCACATTGACGTTCACATTGACCTTCACATTGACGTTCACATTGACATTCACATTGACGTTCACATTGACGCTCCCATTGACGTTCACATTGACATTCACATTGACGTTCACATTGACGTTCACATTGACGTTCACATTGACATTCACATTGACATTCACATTGACATTCACATTGACATTCACATTGACATTCACATTGACATTCACATTGACATTCACATTGACATTGACATTGATTCTGACATTCACATTGACATTCTCATTGACATTCACATTAACATTCACATTGACATTCACATCGACATTCACATCGACATTCACATCGACATTCACATTGACATTGACATTGACAATGACAGTGACGTTGTCGTTGACGTTGACGTTGACGTTGACGTTGACGTTGACGTTGACGTTGACGTTGACGTTGACGTTGACGTTGACGTTGACGTTGACGTTGACGTTGACGTTGACGTTGACATTCACATTGACGTTCACATTGACGTTCACATTGAAATTCACATTGTCATTGACATTGACATTGACATTGACATTGACATTGACATTGACATTGACATTCACATCGACATTCACATCGACACTGACACTAACATTCACATTGACACTGACATTGACACTGACACTGACACTGACACTGACACTGACACTGACACTGACACTCACATCGACATTCACATTGACATTGACATTCACATGGACATTCACATCGACATTGACATTGACATTGACATTGACATTGACATTGACATTGACATTGACATTGTCATTGACATTGACATTGACATTGACATTGACATTGACAGTGACAGTGACGTTGTCGTTGACGTTGACGTTGACGTTGACGTTGACGTTGACGTTGACGTTGACGTTGACGTTGACGTTGACGTTGACGTTGACGTTGACGTTGACGTTGACGTTGACGTTGACGTTAACGTTGACGTTGACGTTGACGTTGACGTTGACGTTGACGTTGACGTTGACGTTGACGTTGACGTTGACGTTGACATTCACATTGACGTTCACATTGACGTTCACATTGAAATTCACATTGACGTTCACATTGACATTCACATTGACGTTCACATTGACGTTCACATTGACGTTCACATTGACATTCACATTGACATTCACATTGACATTCACATTGACATTCACATTGACATTCACATTGACATTCACATTGACATTCACATTGACATTGACATTGATTCTGACATTCACATTGACATTCACATTGACATGCACATTGACATTCACATCGACATTCACATCGACATTCACATCGACATTCACATTGACATTGACATTGACATTGACATTGACATTGACATTGACAGTGACGTTGTCGTTGACGTTGACGTTGACGTTGACGTTGACGTTGACGTTGACGTTGACGTTGACGTTGACGTTGACGTTGACGTTGACGTTGACGTTGACGTTGACGTTGACGTTGACGTTGACGTTGACGTTGACGTTGACGTTGACGTTGACGTTGACGTTGACGTTGACGTTGACGTTGACGTTGACGTTGACGTTGACGTTGACGTTGACGTTGACGTTGACGTTGACGTTGACGTTGACGTTGACGTTGACGTTGACGTTCACATTGACGTTCACATTGACGTTCACATTGAAATTCACATTGTCATTGACATTGACATTGACATTGACATTGACATTGACATTGACATTGACATTGACATTGACATTGACATTGACATTGACATTGACATTGACATTGACATTGACATTGACATTGACATTGACATTGACATTGACATTGACATTGACATTGACATTGACATTGACATTGACATAGACATAGACATAGACATTGACATTGACATTGACATTGACATTGACATTGACATTGACATTGACATTGACATTGACATTGACATTGACATTGACATTGACATTGACATTGACATTGACATTGACATTGACATTGACATTGACATTGACATTGACATTGACATTGACATTGACATTGACATTGACATTGACATTGACATTGACATTGACATTGACATTGACATTGACATTGACATTGACATTGACATTGACATTGACATTGACATTGACATTGACATTGACATTGACATTGACATTGACATTGACATTGACATTGACATTGACATTGACATTGACATTGACATTGACATTGACATTGACATTGACATTGACATTGACATTGACATTGACATTGACATTGACATTGACATTGACATTGACATTGACATTGACATTGACATTGACATTGACATTGACATTGACATTGACATTGACATTGACATTGACATTGACATTGACATTGACATTGACATTGACATTGACATTGACATTGACATTGACATTGACATTGACATTGACATTAACGTTGACATTCACACTCACATTCACGTTGACATTCACATTGACGTTCACATTGACGTTCACATTGACCTTCACATTGACGTTCACATTGACATTCACATTGACGTTCACATTGACGCTCCCATTGACGTTCACATTGACATTCACATTGACGTTCACATTGACGTTCACATTGACGTTCACATTGACGTTCACATTGACATTCACATTGACATTCACATTGACATTCACATTGACATTGACATTGATTCTGACATTCACATTGACATTCTCATTGACATTCACATTAACATTCACATTGACATTCACATCGACATTCACATCGACATTCACACTCACATTCACGTTGACATTCACATTGACGTTCACATTGACGTTCACATTGACGTTCACATTGACCTTCACATTGACGTTCACATTGACATTCACATTGACGTTCACATTGACGCTCCCATTGACGTTCACATTGACATTCACATTGACGTTCACATTGACGTTCACATTGACGTTCACATTGACGTTCACATTGACATTCACATTGACATTCACATTGACATTCACATTGACATTGACATTGATTCTGACATTCACATTGACATTCTCATTGACATTCACATTAACATTCACATTGACATTCACATCGACATTCACATCGACATTCACATCGACATTCACATTGACATTGACAGTGACATTGACAGTGACGTTGTCGTTGACGTTGACGTTGACGTTGACGTTGACGTTGACGTTGACGTTGACGTTGACGTTGACGTTGACGTTGACGTTGACGTTGACGTTGACGTTGACGTTGACGTTGACGTTGACGTTGACGTTGACGTTGACGTTGACGTTGACGTTGACGTTGACATTCACATTGACGTTCACATTGACGTTCACATTGAAATTCACATTGTCATTGACATTGACATTAACATTGACATTGACATTGACATTGACATTGACATTGACATTGACATTCACATCGACATTCACATCGACACTGACACTAACATTCACATTGACACTGACATTGACACTGACACTGACACTGACACTGACACTGACACAGACACTGACACTGACACTGACACTCACATCGACATTCACATTGACATTGACATTCACATGGACATTCACATCGACATTGACATTGACATTGACATTGACATTGACATTGACATTGACATTGTCATTGACATTGACATTGACATTGACATTGACATTGACATTGACATTGACATTGACATTGACAGTGACAGTGACAGTGACAGTGACGTTGTCGTTGACGTTGACGTTGACGTTGACGTTGACGTTGACGTTGACGTTGACGTTGACGTTGACGTTGACGTTGACGTTGACGTTGACGTTGACGTTGACGTTGACGTTGACGTTGACGTTGACGTTGACGTTGACGTTGACGTTGACGTTGACGTTGACGTTGACGTTGACGTTGACGTTGACGTTGACGTTGACGTTGACGTTGACGTTGACGTTGACGTTGACGTTGACGTTGACGTTGACGTTGACGTTGACGTTGACGTTGACGTTGACGTTGACGTTGACGTTGACGTTGACGTTGACGTTGACGTTGACGTTGACGTTGACGTTGACGTTGACGTTGACGTTGACGTTGACGTTGACGTTGACGTTGACGTTGACGTTGACGTTGACGTTGACGTTGACGTTGACGTTGACGTTGACGTTGACGTTGACGTTGACGTTGACGTTGACGTTGACGTTGACGTTGACATTGACGTTCACATTGACGTTCACATTGACGTTCACATTGAAATTCACATTGTCATTGACATTGACATTGACATTGACATTGACATTGACATTGACATTGACATTGACATTGACATTGACATTGACATTGACATTGACATTGACATTGACATTGACATTGACATTGACATTGACATTGACATTGACATTGACATTGACATTGACATTGACATTGACATTGACATTGACATTGACATTGACATTGACATTGACATTGACATTGACATTGACATTGACATTGACATTGACATTGACATTGACATTGACATTGACATTGACATTGACATTGACATTGACATTGACATTGACATTGACATTGACATTGACATTGACATTGACATTGACATTGACATTGACATTGACATTGACATTGACATTGACATTGACATTGACATTGACATTGACATTGACATTGACATTGACATTGACATTGACATTGACATTGACATTGACATTGACATTGACATTGACATTGACATTGACATTGACATTGACATTGACATTGACATTGACATTGACATTGACATTGACATTGACATTGACATTGACATTGACATTGACATTGACATTGACATTGACATTGACATTGACATTGACATTGACATTGACATTGACATTGACATTGACATTGACATTGACATTGACATTGACATTGACATTGACATTGACATTGACATTGACATTGACATTGACATTGACATTGACATTGACATTGACATTGACATTGACATTGACATTGACATTGTTACGAGCCAGGGCCGCGAGTAGCACGAGTGGCCGGCGAAGGGTTATTACCCTGGGAATATGGTCTCAAATTGTTAGTTAAGAGCGAATGCACCTGATACGATTGTCAGGGAACCGCTAAATAATCGGAGTCAATATGCGAATGCACCTGATACGATTGTCAGGGAACCGCTAGTGATGAGTGAGATTTTGTGGATGGACTCAATATGTAATGGATGGAACTCTGCAGGGAAGTTATAGAGTGAGCGAATGCACTTGATACGATTGTCAAGGAACCGCTAATGATGCTTTGGTTGTATAGGTTTCGTGGATAGTGCCAATATGAAAGTGGATACCCACTAGGTTGGAAATCCCTATGTCGACGATTGGAATGTCGTCTATGAATTTGATAGGGATAGGGTTGTTAGTAAGCCTCGTAACAAGTATAATCTAATTGATACAATCCGAGCGGTAAGATTGTATCGTGTGGGAACGTTCAATTACTAGATTAGGATTGGTGTAACTATAATTGAGGGTTTAAAGAGTTTACACAAAAATAGGAATAACACAAATATATTCACTTGAAATTATGTTACATTTGTAAATATATCGCGAGTATGTGTGTTTGATAGTGTAAGAGTTTAAGAATATTACCTATAGAGCTCGATGTTGACGCACTGGCAAAATGCGGGGGTCTCAAAGTAACTTTATAGAAATGCCTAATAGATTGAATACCGGACTAGCGGAATCTATACGGTTAACGATTGATCCGAAGGGGAACTTTAGCCCGATCTTACTTGAAATTGACTTTCGAGATTCAGCACGACGCGACACGATTCGTGACTACAGAAGTACTACCCGCCGAGAGTAAAAATGCACGGGTTTATATACCCCAAAAATGAATGGGGTGGTCTGTTCATAATCTAATCGCCGCTTAGGGCCAGACTCTAGTTTTTTGTCAATTCCAATTAAGTCGAGCCAGAGCTAGGTCTTCGTTAAAAGGGATCAACTAAGATATGAAAGGTTATCTAGGACGTTTCCTGCCAGAGACGATCTTGAAGAGATTCCTGTGAGAAAGTCAAAGGAATGTATTCACTAACCGTCACATCTCCCCACCAAGAGGAAACATCGCGGTTCGCGTGATGCTTTCTCATCAGGAAGGAAACGTCCTAGATACCACAGATTTGAGGGGAAATAAAAAAATAAAAACAGACAAATGGGAGGAAACAAACGACACAAACAGAGAAAAGAAAAAAAAAGAATTGTACGGGTGTAGTGTGTTGTGAATGTATACTTATATGCTAGTTGTGCTCTTAGGTCGGGTCTGCGCAACCCAGTTGATGCCAACCCTTGGTGACATCATGCGGCGGCTGGCCCGAATGTTTGTTGAATCATTTTCCTTCAGTTGGAAATGAAGTTGGTTCTCGAGCCTGTTTGCCAAAAACCAGTTCATACGGTGTAAAGTTGGTAGCTTCATGAACTGACGTATTGTAAGAGAACATTGCAAAAGGAATTAATAAGTCCCAGTCTTCGTAACTTCCCATATAATGCTTGAGGTATTCTGTGAGGACAATATGACTTCGTTCCAGCGATCCATTGGTTTGAGGTCGGTATCCTGAGGTGGTGATTTGTTTGATTTTGAATATTTCTGACAGGTTTGTCATAAGATTTCCAATAAAGCTGGTTCCCTTATCCGTGAGTATTGCTCGTGGTGTCCCATAAATTGCAATGAAATGTCGTGCAAAAGCATCTGCAATGGTGGCGGCTCGGATATTCGGTATCGCTACCGCAATACAATATTTAGTTAAATTGTCCTGCATGGTGAGGATATGTCGGTTTCCCCCAGGTGTGATTGGTAATGGTCCGACGGTATCCAAGGAAATTTTGTCGAATGCATTTAACGGAGTGTCGGTGATGAGCATAGGCTGGCGAGTTTTTATTCTCACTAATTTCTGTTCTTGACAACTTTTGCATTTTCGGATGTATTCTTGGATTTCGTTGCGCATGTGTGGCCAATAGAATTTTGAACGGATGCGATTATAAGTAACCCCCTTATGTCCTCCTATTAAGCTATCATGTGCTTCATGGATGATTTCTTGTCTGTTTTCTACGGAAGGCGTAGTGATGATACAATTACATATTGTAATTTGATAAGATGAGTCTGTGAAGACTTCTTTTAATATTTTGAGAAATTCATTGGGTGATAATTTATGATGATCTCCGGTGGCGGATACTCGAAAGGATTTAATCTTGTTTTGTTCTAACGCTGACTGAAGGGTTTTCAGACCATTAACTATGTCTACTCTTTTTGGTTTATCATGGAAGTTGTTAGATATTACTACGCTAAATGTTTTAAATAACCCATTGCTTGAAATTATGACCTGTTCCTTCACTGGTCGTGCGGCTAAAAGTTCCTGTTTGTTTATTAATCCGGTGTCCGATAAAAGTTTTCCCACGGGGGTTATTAAGTTGCAATCAACCGATACAAAATGTACATAATGATCCTCCTTTGCAGTGAGGGTGTTTGAAGAAATGCTAATCCTTTGTTTCGGTTCCGGCGGCGCCTCCAGGTCAGTTTCGGTAGACGAGCCATCAGTGGTGGCGTCGAAGAATGGGTAAGGGTCGGCTGTGCGGTCAAAAGGTTCTCGTGCTCTCGCCACGTGTTCGGTATCGTTTAGAGTTCGAATTACGGTGGGTTGTAAAATTTCACTTGTCTCGGGAAAAGGTCCTTGTAATGTATCGAGCAGGTCGTCCTGTTCATTGTTCGGATTCTCTATGACAGTGTTTTCCGTCGGTTCCTCAAACGAAATTAAATCACCGGACGAACTCGTATTCTTATCCGTAGAAAAAATTTCTGTGGAGTTTGCTACGGGTAGAAGGTGTTGAATGATGTCCTGGTTTTCATCTGGCATTGTCACCTCTCGAGACAAACTTGGGAACGATCTGTTCCTGTACATTATTGGTGAATGCTGAACCTTACCAAGAGCGGGTTCTTCTGTCTCATCTGAACTGCTATTTGGTTGTTGATGTTTTGGTCGGTTTTCTCGATCCCGACGTAATTGCCTGATTCGTTGTCCAATTGAACTAGCGTTAGCATCCGTTTTCGGTATTTGCATTTTAAACTCGGGGTCTTTGAGTTCCCTCGGGATGAGTGGCAAACAAATGGAAGTGGGATTACGTGATAATGCATCCGCATTCTTATTCGTTTTTCCAGATTTATGAACAACCTGATAATCATATTCCAAAAGTCGAAGTTTCCATTTCATGAGTCTTGATGTCGGATCTTTTACAGAATGTAGCCAAACCAACGGGCGATGGTCGGTAACCAGTGTGAATTTTGTTCCATAAACATACGGTCGAAAATAAATAACGGCGTATACCATTGCTAAACATTCCTTCTCAGTGGCAGAATAATTTCTTTCGGCCTTATTGAGACTACGCGATGCGTAAGCAATCGGTAGATCATTGCCGATTTCGCCTTGACTAAGCACGGCTCCAATGGCATATTCAGAAGCGTCTGTTGTGATGATGAATGGTTTGTTGAAATCTGGGTACTGCAAGATTGGTTCTCGACAGAGTTCTTCACGTAATATTTTAAAACTGTTTTCTTGTTCTTCAGCCCATTTGAATTTCTTGCCCTTTCCTAAAAGATCAATTAATGATTTTGCTTTTATGGTAAAATCTTGTATGAAACGACGGTAATATCCCACTAGACCCAAAAATTGTTGGATATTCTTCTGTGAGGTAGGCGTTGGAAAATTCTGAACAGCTTTTAGTTTCCTAGGGTCCGGTTTTACTCCTTTTCTTGACATAATATGTCCCAGATATGTAACTTCTTTCCGTAAGAATTCGCATTTATTGGTCTGAAGCGTCAAGCCATGTTCTCGCAGACGATTCAGCAATTTCTTGACTTTAATGTTATGTTCCTGTAGTGATGAAGCGTAAACCACGATGTCGTCCAAATAAACGAAAACATCTGTTCCCTGGAGTCCAGTTAATACCTGGTCCATCAGGCGTTGAAAAGTAGGTGGTGCATTTTTCAAACCAAACGGCATTCGTGAAAATTCATAATGCCCATTAGGGGTGGTAAAAGCTGTTTTCTGCCTATCTTTTGGATCCATTTCTATTTGGTGAAATCCGCTGGCAAGATCGAAGACGGAGAAGTATTTAGCCCCACCGAGACGATCCAATATTTCTGTGATCTGAGGAAGCGGATATTTATCGGAAATGGTTTTTTCATTTAACGCACGGAAATCTATTACCATGCGCCAACGCTTGTTTCCTTGCGCATCTGGCTTTTTGGGTACAATCCACAAAGGCGAATTGTACGGAGATTTGGACGGCGTTATAATACCTTCGGATAATAAGCCATTAATCTGCTTTTTTATTTCGTCTTGATGAACGGGAGGATAGCGATATTGCCTCGTGTTAATCGGAATCTCATCGGTTGTGTGTAAGGAATGTTTGAAATCGGAAGCCTTTCCTAATTTATCTCCAGGGAGGAAAAAACGGTCGGGAAACTCCTTTATCAATGCAGTGACGCTATGCAGCTCTTCTTTGTTCAAATGGTTTAGGTTTAGAGTTTCTGAGATTTCTTGTGTCCTATCTTCCCTATTTTTGAAATTGGAGCGGTGCCGTACCTCCGAATAAGTATCTTCGTCCGAGGTACTAAAAATGTCATAGGGCTCTAGAATTTGCGGCTCAATTTCCACATCTAAGGCCTCTTCGCTGGTGTTCGTCGCCAGAACATGACACCTTCCTTTATCATTCGTGACAGCGGCTTCTCCTATGAAGAGTTGCTCGTGTGTCTTTATGCGGGGTAAATAGCCTTCTCTTATCCGTGGGTTAGCTATTCTTATGGCAATCTGTTTAGTTGATCGGGCATCGATTCGATGTTTAGTCGGCATCTCTGATTCCTGCTGGTAATTCGAAAATCGAATAGGCCGGGTAGGCTTACTTTTCAATACTACTGTTCCGTGGTAATAGGAAATTTCTGCTTCCTCCTGTTTTAAAAATGGGCTTCCTATAAGTCCATCTGCTTCTATAGCGAGGCGTTTTACCACGTAGAAAAACGCAGGAGCTTCGTGTATATGAAGTATCGTAGTTCCTAGAGTGCGAATTGGAGTTGTAGTAAGACCAGTTATTTCAATTTCTTCGCGTGAAACAATTTCTGCTCCTTCTCCTAAAACGTCAAGGACTACTAAATTTACGGATGCTCCACCGTCAATTAGAAATTCTCCCGTGCCTGATTCCAGTTCTGGGATTTTGATTTTGACTCGTGGTGCTGAAGCTTCCTTGATGAGGGTTTTTCCTCGAAGCGGACTGTTCTTGGGCGAACTTCCTTGTTTTCGCTCATCGTGTCGCCGATACGGTGAGCGCGATCGAAGTTTAAAGATTTGTTTGATTCCACGGACGAATCTCGAGAATCTCGCATGAATCGCGGATTGCGTGGACGATTCTTACAAAACTTTCCATCATGTCCTGATGTTCCACAATGCCAACAATACGATTTTGAAAAGCGTTCCTTGTCGGCATTTTTTAGTATGGTGTACCGTTTTTCTTCATCCCTTACACTTGAAGTGTCGGTACGGTTGGAGGGGGAGTTTGAAGGGCTCCTGTGACGCAAGGTCCAGGCAGAAGCTCGTCCTCCTTTTTCCTCCGAATAACCAGATGGCCTCGCGTGTCGATCTCTGTTTCGGTCATATCTACTCGGAGATAGAGGATACGACACTTGTCGATCGTGATATTGAGAGTCCTGGTCGTAAGAGTCTCGGCGGGACCACCTTGATGGTGATTCATTTCGTGGCGACTGTCGCCGATTCCTTAATTTTTTGTCTATCTGTAGCACGATGTCGTAAGCTTCTTCCAGATTCTTGATATCTTTAGAGAGAGCCGACACCTTGAAAGAAACCCGATCCGGTAAACCGTCGATGAAATTTTCCTTGACATCGTTTTCCATCAATCTGATGAATTCTTCGGCATGGACCTCGTATTTTTCCCTCATGGCTCCGCGCGTACAGTAAACCAAATGGCTTGTCCTATCGATATATTGTCGTAGGCTTTCTCCTTCGCGAATATGCAACTTCGCGATTTCCACTTGGTAATATGACAAGCTCTTACCGGGAGCGAACCGTTTTTTCAAATGTTGAACCAATGATTTTACGGTTGTAAACTTGTGTTCTAATGTACTTCTACGCGCCGGTCCGACGAGTTTCGTAAGAACAATTGCCAGATACTCGGCCTCCGTACCCTCCGGAATCAAAGTTAACCCGTCCTCTAAAGTTTGCGCGAAACGAATCAAAGGGGGGTCTTCCCCGTCAAAGGTAGGAATTGTCGAAGTAATATTCTGTAAGCATGTCTTTTGCGTCAACAGCGACATAGAAGTTGCAAGTGAAACCGTCAAGTTCATCATGTCAACAGAAGATGTATTTGCAGCTGAATTCTGCATTTTTATTTAAAAATGTAACTAGAGGAAACTAGTATATTGAAGTCTTTTAACTAGGAAAACTAGTATATTAAAACTTTAATTAATTTTGATATAAAAGCGTGACTAGGGAAAACTAGTATATAGCCAGTAATATCAAGACGTAAACTAGGAAAACTAGTATATCATCAGTACTCAGCTACGAGCAATTTAATATAGTAAACCCAAAATTAAAGTAATCCTAAAATAATTGAACAGATCCCACCGCTGTCACCAGTTCTGTTACGAGCCAGGGCCGCGAGTAGCACGAGTGGCCGGCGAAGGGTTATTACCCTGGGAATATGGTCTCAAATTGTTAGTTAAGAGCGAATGCACCTGATACGATTGTCAGGGAACCGCTAAATAATCGGAGTCAATATGCGAATGCACCTGATACGATTGTCAGGGAACCGCTAGTGATGAGTGAGATTTTGTGGATGGACTCAATATGTAATGGATGGAACTCTGCAGGGAAGTTATAGAGTGAGCGAATGCACTTGATACGATTGTCAAGGAACCGCTAATGATGCTTTGGTTGTATAGGTTTCGTGGATAGTGCCAATATGAAAGTGGATACCCACTAGGTTGGAAATCCCTATGTCGACGATTGGAATGTCGTCTATGAATTTGATAGGGATAGGGTTGTTAGTAAGCCTCGTAACAAGTATAATCTAATTGATACAATCCGAGCGGTAAGATTGTATCGTGTGGGAACGTTCAATTACTAGATTAGGATTGGTGTAACTATAATTGAGGGTTTAAAGAGTTTACACAAAAATAGGAATAACACAAATATATTCACTTGAAATTATGTTACATTTGTAAATATATCGCGAGTATGTGTGTTTGATAGTGTAAGAGTTTAAGAATATTACCTATAGAGCTCGATGTTGACGCACTGGCAAAATGCGGGGGTCTCAAAGTAACTTTATAGAAATGCCTAATAGATTGAATACCGGACTAGCGGAATCTATACGGTTAACGATTGATCCGAAGGGGAACTTTAGCCCGATCTTACTTGAAATTGACTTTCGAGATTCAGCACGACGCGACACGATTCGTGACTACAGAAGTACTACCCGCCGAGAGTAAAAATGCACGGGTTTATATACCCCAAAAATGAATGGGGTGGTCTGTTCATAATCTAATCGCCGCTTAGGGCCAGACTCTAGTTTTTTGTCAATTCCAATTAAGTCGAGCCAGAGCTAGGTCTTCGTTAAAAGGGATCAACTAAGATATGAAAGGTTATCTAGGACGTTTCCTGCCAGAGACGATCTTGAAGAGATTCCTGTGAGAAAGTCAAAGGAATGTATTCACTAACCGTCACAACATTGACATTGACATTGACATTGACATTGACATTGACATTGACATTGACATTGACATTGACATTGACATTGACATTGACATTGACATTGACATTGACATTGACATTGACATTGACATTGACATTGACATTGACATTGACATTGACATTGACATTGACATTGACATTGACATTGACATTGACATTGACATTGACATTGACATTAACGTTGACATTCACACTCACATTCACGTTGACATTCACATTGACGTTCACATTGACGTTCACATTGACGTTCACATTGACCTTCACATTGACGTTCACATTGACATTCACATTGACGTTCACATTGACGCTCCCATTGACGTTCACATTGACATTCACATTGACGTTCACATTGACGTTCACATTGACGTTCACATTGACGTTCACATTGACATTCACATTGACATTCACATTGACATTCACATTGACATTGACATTGATTCTGACATTCACATTGACATTCTCATTGACATTCACATTAACATTCACATTGACATTCACATCGACATTCACATCGACATTCACATCGACATTCACATTGACATTGACATTGACATTGACAGTGACGTTGTCGTTGACGTTGACGTTGACGTTGACGTTGACGTTGACGTTGACGTTGACGTTGACGTTGACGTTGACGTTGACGTTGACGTTGACGTTGACGTTGACGTTGACGTTGACGTTGACGTTGACGTTGACGTTGACGTTGACGTTGACGTTGACGTTGACGTTGACGTTGACGTTGACGTTGACGTTGACGTTGACGTTGACGTTGACGTTGACATTCACATTGACGTTCACATTGACGTTCACATTGAAATTCACATTGTCATTGACATTGACATTGACATTGACATTGACATTGACATTGACATTGACATTGACATTGACATTCACATCGACATTCACATCGACACTGACACTAACATTCACATTGACACTGACATTGACACTGACACTGACACTGACACTGACACAGACACTGACACTGACACTCACATCGACATTCACATTGACATTGACATTCACATGGACATTCACATCGACATTGACATTGACATTGACATTGACATTGACATTGACATTGACATTGTCATTGACATTGACATTGACATTGACATTGACATTGACATTGACAGTGACAGTGACGTTCTCGTTGACGTTGACGTTGACCTTGACGTTGACGTTGACGTTGACGTTGACGTTGACGTTGACGTTGACGTTGACGTTGACGTTGACGTTGACGTTGACGTTGACGTTGACGTTGACGTTGACGTTGACGTTGACGTTGACGTTGACATTCACATTGACGTTCACATTGACGTTCACATTGAAATTCACATTGACATTGACATTGACATTGACATTGACATTGACATTGACATTCACATTGACATTGACATTCACATTGACATTGACATTGACATTGACATTGACATTAACATTGACATTCACATTGACATTCACATTGACATTCACATTGACATTCACATTGACATTCACATTGACATTGACATTGATTCTGACATTCACATTGACATTCACATTGACATGCACATTGACATTCACATCGACATTCACATCGACATTCACATCGACATTCACATTGACATTGACATTGACATTGACATTGACATTGACATTGACAGTGACGTTGTCGTTGACGTTGACGTTGACGTTGACGTTGACGTTGACGTTGACGTTGACGTTGACGTTGACGTTGACGTTGACGTTGACGTTGACGTTGACGTTGACGTTGACGTTGACGTTGACGTTGACGTTGACGTTGACGTTGACGTTGACGTTGACGTTGACGTTGACGTTGACGTTGACGTTGACGTTGACGTTGACGTTGACGTTGACGTTGACGTTGACGTTGACGTTGACGTTGACGTTGACGTTGACGTTGACGTTGACGTTGACGTTCACATTGAAATTCACATTGTCATTGACATTGACATTGACATTGACATTGACATTGACATTGACATTGACATTGACATTGACATTGACATTGACATTGACATTGACATTGACATTGACATTGACATTGACATTGACATTGACATTGACATTGACATTGACATTGACATTGACATTGACATTGACATTGACATTGACATTGACATTGACATTGACATTGACATTGACATTGACATTGACATTGACATTGACATTGACATTGACATTGACATTGACATTGACATTGACATTGACATTGACATTTACATTGACATTGACATTGACATTGACATTGACATTGACATTGACATTGACATTGACATTGACATTGACATTGACATTGACATTGACATTGACATTGACATTGACATTGACATTGACATTGACATTGACATTGACATTGACATTGACATTGACATTGACATTGACATTGACATTGACATTGACATTAACGTTGACATTCACACTCACATTCACGTTGACATTCACATTGACGTTCACATTGACGTTCACATTGACGTTCACATTGACCTTCACATTGTCGTTCACATTGACATTCACATTGACGTTCACATTGACGCTCCCATTGACGTTCACATTGACATTCACATTGACGTTCACATTGACATTCACATTGACATTCACATTGACATTCACATTGACATTCACATTGACATTGACATTGACATTGACATTGACATTGACATTGACATTGACATTGACATTGACATTGACATTGACATTGACATTGACATTGACATTGACATTGACATTGACATTGACATTGACATTGACATTGACATTGACATTGACATTGACATTGACATTGACATTGACATTGACATTGACATTGACATTGACATTGACATTGACATTGACATTGACATTGACATTGACATTGACATTGACATTGACATTGACATTGACATTGACATTGACATTGACATTGACATTGACATTGACATTGACATTGACATTGACATTGACATTGACATTGACATTGACATTGACATTGACATTGACATTGACATTGACATTGACATTGACATTGACATTGACATTGACATTGACATTGACATTGACATTGACATTGACATTGACATTGACATTGACATTGACATTGACATTGACATTGACATTGACATTGACATTGACATTGACATTGACATTGACATTGACATTGACATTGACATTGACATTGACATTGACATTGACATTGACATTGACATTGACATTGACATTGACATTGACATTGACATTGACATTGACATTGACATTGACATTGACATTGACATTGACATTGACATTGACATTAACGTTGACATTGACATTGACATTGACATTGACATTAACGTTGACATTCACACTCACATTCACGTTGACATTCACATTGACGTTCACATTGACGTTCACATTGACGTTCACATTGACGTTCACATTGACCTTCACATTGACGTTCACATTGACATTCACATTGACGTTCACATTGACGCTCCCATTGACGTTCACATTGACATTCACATTGACGTTCACATTGACGTTCACATTGACGTTCACATTGACATTCACATTGACATTCACATTGACATTCACATTGACATTCACATTGACATTCACATTGACATTCACATTGACATTCACATTGACATTGACATTGATTCTGACATTCACATTGACATTCTCATTGACATTCACATTAACATTCACATTGACATTCACATCGACATTCACATCGACATTCACATCGACATTCACATTGACATTGACATTGACAGTGACGTTGTCGTTGACGTTGACGTTGACGTTGACGTTGACGTTGACGTTGACGTTGACGTTGACGTTGACGTTGACGTTGACGTTGACGTTGACGTTGACGTTGACGTTGACGTTGACGTTGACGTTGACGTTGACGTTGACGTTGACGTTGACGTTGACATTCACATTGACGTTCACATTGACGTTCACATTGAAATTCACATTGTCATTGACATTGACATTGACATTGACATTGACATTGACATTGACATTGACATTCACATCGACATTCACATCGACACTGACACTAACATTCACATTGACACTGACATTGACACTGACACTGACACTGACACTGACACTGACACTGACACTGACACTCACATCGACATTCACATTGACATTGACATTCACATGGACATTCACATCGACATTGACATTGACATTGACATTGACATTGACATTGACATTCACATTGACATTCACATTGACATTCACATTGACATTCACATTGACATTCACATTGACATTCACATTGACATTCACATTGACATTCACATTGACATTCACATTGACATTGACATTGACATTGACATTGACATTGACATTGACATTGACATTGACATTGACATTGTTATTGACATTGACATTGACATTGACATTGACATTGACATTGACATTGACATTGTTATTGACATTGACATTGACATTGACATTGACATTGACATTGACATTGACATTGACATTGACATTGACATTGACATTGACATTGACATTGACATTGACATTGACATTGACATTGACATTGACATTGACATTGACATTGACATTGACATTGACATTGACATTGACATTGACATTGACATTGACATTGACATTGACATTGACATTGACATTGACATTGACATTGACATTGACATTGACATTGACATTGACATTGACATTGACATTGACATTGACATTGACATTGACATTGACATTGACATTGACATTGACATTGACATTGACATTGACATTGACATTGACATTGACATTGACATTGACATTGACATTGACATTGACATTGACATTGACATTGACATTGACATTGACATTGACATTGACATTGACATTGACATTGACATTGACATTGACATTGACATTGACATTGACATTGACATTGACATTGACATTGACATTGACATTGACATTGACATTGACATTGACATTAACGTTGACATTCACACTCACATTCACGTTGACATTCACATTGACGTTCACATTGACGTTCACATTGACGTTCACATTGACCTTCACATTGACGTTCACATTGACATTCACATTGACGTTCACATTGACGCTCCCATTGACGTTCACATTGACATTCACATTGACGTTCACATTGACGTTCACATTGACGTTCACAGTGACATTCACATTGACATTCACATTGACATTCACATTGACATTCACATTGACATTCACATTGACATTCACATTGACATTCACATTGACATTCACATTGACATTCACATTGACATTCACATTGACATTCACATTGACATTCACATTGACATTCACATTGACATTGACATTCACATGGACATTGACATTGACATTGACATTGACATTGACATTGACATTGACATTGACATTGACATTGACATTGACATTGACATTGACATTGACATTGACATTGACATTGACATTGACATTGACATTGACATTGACATTGACATTGACATTGACATTGACATTGACATTGACATTGACATTGACATTGACATTGACATTGACATTGACATTGACATTGACATTGACATTGACATTGACATTGACATTGACATTGACATTGACATTGACATTGACATTGACATTGACATTGACATTGACATTGACATTGACATTGACATTGACATTGACATTGACATTGACATTGACATTGACATTGACATTGACATTGACATTGACATTGACATTGACATTGACATTGACATTGACATTGACATTGACATTGACATTGACATTGACATTGACATTGACATTGACATTGACATTTACATTGACATTGACATTGACATTGACATTGACATTGACATTGACATTGACATTGACATTGACATTGACATTGACATTGACATTGACATTGACATTGACATTGACATTGACATTGACATTGACATTGACATTGACATTGACATTGACATTGACATTGACATTGACATTGACATTCACACTCACATTCACGTTGACATTCACATTGACGTTCACATTGACGCTCCCATTGACGTTCACATTGACATTCACATTGACGTTCACATTGACGTTCACATTGACGTTCACATTCACATTCACATTGACATTCACATTGACATTCACATTGACATTCACATTGACATTCACATTGACATTCACATTGACATTCACATTGACATTGACATTGATTCTGACATTCACATTGACATTCTCATTGACATTCACATTAACATTCACATTGACATTCACATCGACATTCACATCGACATTCACATCGACATTCACATTGACATTGACATTGACATTGACAGTGACGTTGTCGTTGACGTTGACGTTGACGTTGACGTTGACGTTGACGTTGACGTTGACGTTGACGTTGACGTTGACGTTGACGTTGACGTTGACGTTGACGTTGACGTTGACGTTGACGTTGACGTTGACGTTGACGTTGACGTTGACGTTGACGTTGACGTTGACGTTGACGTTGACGTTGACGTTGACGTTGACGTTGACGTTGACGTTGACGTTGACGTTGACATTCACATTGACGTTCACATTGACGTTCACATTGAAATTCACATTGTCATTGACATTGACATTGACATTGACATTGACATTGACATTGACATTGACATTCACATCGACATTCACATCGACACTGACACTAACATTCACATTGACACTGACATTGACACTGACACTGACACTGACACTGACACTGACACTGACACTCACATCGACATTCACATTGACATTGACATTCACATGGACATTCACATCGACATTGACATTGACATTGACATTGACATTCACATTGACATTCACATTGACATTCACATTGACATTCACATTGACATTCACATTGACATTCACATTGACATTCACATTGACATTCACATTGACATTCACATTGACATTGACATTGACATTGACATTGACATTGACATTGACATTGACATTGACATTGTTATTGACATTGACATTGACATTGACATTGACATTGACATTGACATTGACATTGTTATTGACATTGACATTGACATTGACATTGACATTGACATTGACATTGACATTGACATTGACATTGACATTGACATTGACATTGACATTGACATTGACATTGACATTGACATTGACATTGACATTGACATTGACATTGACATTGACATTGACATTGACATTGACATTGACATTGACATTGACATTGACATTGACATTGACATTGACATTGACATTGACATTGACATTGACATTGACATTGACATTGACATTGACATTGACATTGACATTGACATTGACATTGACATTGACATTGACATTGACATTGACATTGACATTGACATTGACATTGACATTGACATTGACATTGACATTGACATTGACATTGACATTGACATTGACATTGACATTGACATTGACATTGACATTGACATTGACATTGACATTGACATTGACATTGACATTGACATTAACGTTGACATTCACACTCACATTCACGTTGACATTCACATTGACGTTCACATTGACGTTCACATTGACGTTCACATTGACCTTCACATTGACGTTCACATTGACATTCACATTGACGTTCACATTGACGCTCCCATTGACGTTCACATTGACATTCACATTGACGTTCACATTGACGTTCACATTGACGTTCACAGTGACATTCACATTGACATTCACATTGACATTCACATTGACATTCACATTGACATTCACATTGACATTCACATTGACATTCACATTGACATTCACATTGACATTCACATTGACATTCACATTGACATTCACATTGACATTCACATTGACATTCACATTGACATTCACATTGACATTGACATTGATTCTGACATTCACATTGACATTCTCATTGACATTCACATTAACATTCACATTGACATTCACATCGACATTCACATCGACATTCACATCGACATTCACATTGACATTGACATTGACATTGACAGTGACGTTGTCGTTGACGTTGACGTTGACGTTGACGTTGACGTTGACGTTGACGTTGACGTTGACGTTGACGTTGACGTTGACGTTGACGTTGACGTTGACGTTGACGTTGACGTTGACGTTGACGTTGACGTTGACGTTGACGTTGACGTTGACGTTGACGTTGACGTTGACGTTGACGTTGACATTGACGTTCACATTGACGTTCACATTGAAATTCACATTGTCATTGACATTGACATTGACATTGACATTGACATTGACATTGACATTGACATTGACATTGACATTGACATTGACATTGACATTGACATTGACATTGACATTGACATTGACATTGACATTGACATTGACATTGACATTGACATTGACATTGACATTGACATTGACATTGACATTGACATTGACATTGACATTGACATTGACATTGACATTGACATTGACATTGACATTGACATTGACATTGACATTGACATTGACATTGACATTGACATTGACATTGACATTGACATTGACATTGACATTGACATTGACATTGACATTGACATTGACATTGACATTGACATTGACATTGACATTGACATTGACATTGACATTGACATTGACATTGACATTGACATTGACATTGACATTGACATTGACATTGACATTGACATTGACATTGACATTGACATTGACATTGACATTGACATTGACATTGACATTGACATTGACATTGACATTGACATTGACATTGACATTGACATTGACATTGACATTGACATTGACATTGACATTGACATTGACATTGACATTGACATTGACATTGACATTGACATTGACATTGACATTGACATTGACATTGACATTGACATTGACATTGACATTGACATTGACATTGACATTGACATTGACATTGACATTGACATTGACATTGACATTGACATTGACATTGACATTGACATTGACATTGACATTGACATTGACATTGACATTGACATTGACATTGACATTGACATTGACATTGACATTGACATTGACATTGACATTGACATTGACATTGACATTGACATTGACATTGACATTGACATTGACATTGACATTGACATTGACATTGACATTGACATTGACATTGACATTGACATTGACATTGACATTGACATTGACATTGACATTGACATTGACATTGACATTGACATTGACATTGACATTGACATTGACATTGACATTGACATTGACATTGACATTGACATTGACATTGACATTGACATTGACATTGACATTGACATTGACATTGACATTGACATTGACATTGACATTGACATTGACATTGACATTGACATTGACATTGACATTAACGTTGACATTCACACTCACATTCACGTTGACATTCACATTGACGTTCACATTGACGTTCACATTGACGTTCACATTGACCTTCACATTGACGTTCACATTGACATTCACATTGACGTTCACATTGACGCTCCCATTGACGTTCACATTGACATTCACATTGACGTTCACATTGACGTTGACGTTCACATTGACATTCACATTGACATTCACATTGACATTCACATTGACATTCACATTGACATTCACATTGACATTCACATTGACATTCACATTGACATTCACATTGACATTGACATTGATTCTGACATTCACATTGACATTCTCATTGACATTCACATTAACATTCACATTGACATTCACATCGACATTCACATCGACATTCACATCGACATTCACATTGACATTGACATTGACATTGACAGTGACGTTGTCGTTGACGTTGACGTTGACGTTGACGTTGACGTTGACGTTGACGTTGACGTTGACGTTGACGTTGACGTTGACGTTGACGTTGACGTTGACGTTGACGTTGACGTTGACGTTGACGTTGACGTTGACGTTGACATTCACATTGACGTTCACATTGACGTTCACATTGAAATTCACATTGTCATTGACATTGACATTGACATTGACATTGACATTGACATTGACATTCACATCGACATTCACATCGACATTCACATTGACATTGACATTGACATTGACATTGACATTGACATTGACATTGACATTGACATTGACATTGACATTGACATTGACATTGACATTGACATTGACATTGACATTGACATTGACATTGACATTGACATTGACATTGACATTCACACTCACATTCACGTTGACATTCACATTGACGTTCACATTGACGTTCACATTGACGTTCACATTGACCTTCACATTGTCGTTCACATTGACATTCACATTGACGTTCACATTGACGCTCCCATTGACGTTCACATTGACATTCACATTGACGTTCACATTGACGTTCACATTGACGTTCACATTCACATTCACATTGACATTCACATTGACATTGACATTGACATTGACATTGACATTGACATTGACATTGACATTGACATTGACATTGACATTGACATTGACATTGACATTGACATTGACATTGACATTGACATTGACATTGACATTGACATTGACATTGACATTGACATTGACATTGACATTGACATTGACATTGACATTGACATTGACATTGACATTGACATTGACATTGACATTGACATTGACATTGACATTGACATTGACATTGACATTGACATTGACATTGACATTGACATTGACATTGACATTGACATTGACATTGACATTGACATTGACATTGACATTGACATTGACATTGACATTGACATTGACATTGACATTGACATTGACATTGACATTGACATTGACATTGACATTGACATTGACATTGACATTGACATTGACATTGACATTGACATTGACATTGACATTGACATTGACATTGACATTGACATTGACATTGACATTGACATTGACATTGACATTGACATTGACATTGACATTGACATTGACATTGACATTGACATTGACATTGACATTAACGTTGACATTGACATTGACATTGACATTGACATTAACGTTGACATTCACACTCACATTCACGTTGACATTCACATTGACGTTCACATTGACGTTCACATTGACGTTCACATTGACGTTCACATTGACCTTCACATTGACGTTCACATTGACATTCACATTGACGTTCACATTGACGCTCCCATTGACGTTCACATTGACATTCACATTGACGTTCACATTGACGTTCACATTGACGTTCACATTGACATTCACATTGACATTCACATTGACATTCACATTGACATTCACATTGACATTCACATTGACATTCACATTGACATTCACATTGACATTGACATTGATTCTGACATTCACATTGACATTCTCATTGTCATTCACATTAACATTCACATTGACATTCACATCGACATTCACATCGACATTCACATCGACATTCACATTGACATTGACATTGACATTGACAGTGACGTTGTCGTTGACGTTGACGTTGACGTTGACGTTGACGTTGACGTTGACGTTGACGTTGACGTTGACGTTGACGTTGACGTTGACGTTGACGTTGACGTTGACGTTGACGTTGACGTTGACGTTGACGTTGACGTTGACGTTGACGTTGACGTTGACGTTGACATTCACATTGACGTTCACATTGACGTTCACATTGAAATTCACATTGTCATTGACATTGACATTGACATTGACATTGACATTGACATTGACATTGACATTCACATCGACATTCACATCGACACTGACACTAACATTCACATTGACACTGACATTGACACTGACACTGACACTGACACTGACACTGACACTGACACTGACACTCACATCGACATTCACATTGACATTGACATTCACATGGACATTCACATCGACATTGACATTGACATTGACATTCACATTCACATTCACATTGACATTCACATTGACATTCACATTGACATTCACATTGACATTCACATTGACATTCACATTGACATTCACATTGACATTCACATTGACATTCACATTGACATTGACATTGACATTGACATTGACATTGACATTGACATTGACATTGACATTGTTATTGACATTGACATTGACATTGACATTGACATTGACATTGACATTGACATTGTTATTGACATTGACATTGACATTGACATTGACATTGACATTGACATTGACATTGACATTGACATTGACATTGACATTGACATTGACATTGACATTGACATTGACATTGACATTGACATTGACATTGACATTGACATTGACATTGACATTGACATTGACATTGACATTGACATTGACATTGACATTGACATTGACATTGACATTGACATTGACATTGACATTGACATTGACATTGACATTGACATTGACATTGACATTGACATTGACATTGACATTGACATTGACATTGACATTGACATTGACATTGACATTGACATTGACATTGACATTGACATTGACATTGACATTGACATTGACATTAACGTTGACATTCACACTCACATTCACGTTGACATTCACATTGACGTTCACATTGACGTTCACATTGACGTTCACATTGACCTTCACATTGACGTTCACATTGACATTCACATTGACGTTCACATTGACGCTCCCATTGACGTTCACATTGACATTCACATTGACGTTCACATTGACGTTCACATTGACGTTCACATTGACATTCACATTGACATTCACATTGACATTCACATTGACATTCACATTGACATTCACATTGACATTCACATTGACATTCACATTGACATTCACATTGATTCTGACATTCACATTGACATTCTCATTGACATTCACATTAACATTCACATTGACATTCACATCGACATTCACATCGACATTCACATCGACATTCACATTGACATTGACATTGACATTGACAGTGACGTTGTCGTTGACGTTGACGTTGACGTTGACGTTGACGTTGACGTTGACGTTGACGTTGACGTTGACGTTGACGTTGACGTTGACGTTGACGTTGACGTTGACGTTGACGTTGACGTTGACGTTGACGTTGACGTTGACGTTGACGTTGACGTTGACGTTGACGTTGACGTTGACGTTGACGTTGACGTTGACGTTGACGTTGACGTTGACGTTCACATTCACATTGACGTTCACATTGACGTTCACATTGAAATTCACATTGTCATTGACATTGACATTGACATTGACATTGACATTGACATTCACATCGACATTCACATCGACATTCACATCGACACTGACACTAACATTCACATTGACACTGACATTGACACTGACACTGACACTGACACTGACACTGACACTGACACTGACACTCACATCGACATTCACATTGACATTGACATTCACATGGACATTCACATCGACATTGACATTGACATTGACATTGACATTCACATTGACATTCACATTGACATTCACATTGACATTCACATTGACATTCACATTGACATTCACATTGACATTCACATTGACATTCACATTGACATTCACATTGACATTCACATTGACATTGACATTGACATTGACATTGACATTGACATTGACATTGACATTGACATTGACATTGACATTGACATTGACATTGACATTGACATTGACATTGACATTGACATTGACATTGACATTGACATTGACATTGACATTGACATTGACATTGACATTGACATTGACATTGACATTGACATTGACATTGACATTGACATTGACATTGACATTGACATTGACATTGACATTGACATTGACATTGACATTGACATTGACATTGACATTGACATTGACATTGACATTGACATTGACATTGACATTGACATTGACATTAACGTTGACATTCACACTCACATTCACGTTGACATTCACATTGACGTTCACATTGACGTTCACATTAACGTTGACATTCACACTCACATTCACGTTGACATTCACATTGACGTTCACATTGACGTTCACATTGACGTTCACATTGACCTTCACATTGACGTTCACATTGACATTCACATTGACGTTCACATTGACGCTCCCATTGACGTTCACATTGACATTCACATTGACGTTCACATTGACGTTCACATTGACATTCACATTGACATTCACATTGACATTCACATTGACATTCACATTGACATTCACATTGACATTCACATTGACATTGACATTGATTCTGACATTCACATTGACATTCTCATTGACATTCACATTAACATTCACATTGACATTCACATCGACATTCACATCGACATTCACATCGACATTCACATTGACATTGACATTGACATTGACATTGACATTGACAGTGACGTTGTCGTTGACGTTGACGTTGACGTTGACGTTGACGTTGACGTTGACGTTGACGTTGACGTTGACGTTGACGTTGACGTTGACGTTGACGTTGACGTTGACGTTGACGTTGACATTCACATTGACGTTCACATTGACGTTCACATGGAAATTCACATTGTCATTGACATTGACATTGACATTGACATTGACATTGACATTGACATTGACATTGACATTGACATTGACATTCACATCGACATTCACATCGACACTGATACTAACATTCACATTGACACTGACATTGACACTGACACTGACACTGACACTGACACTGACACTGACACTGACACTGACACTGACACTCACATCGACATTCACATTGACATTGACATTCACATGGACATTCACATCGACATTGACATTGACATTGACATTGACATTGACATTGACATTGACATTGACATTGACATTGACATTGTCATTGACATTGACATTGACATTGACATTGACAGTGACAGTGACGTTGTCGTTGACGTTGACGTTGACGTTGACGTTGACGTTGACGTTGACGTTGACGTTGACGTTGACGTTGACGTTGACGTTGACGTTGACGTTGACGTTGACGTTGACGTTGACGTTGACGTTGACATTCACATTGACGTTCACATTGACGTTCACATTGAAATTCACATTGACATTGACATTGACATTGACATTGACATTGACATTGACATTGACATTCACATTCACATTGACATTCACATTGACATTGACATTGACATTGACATTGACATTAACATTGACATTCACATTGACATTCACATTGACATTCACATTGACATTCACATTGACATTCACATTGACATTCACATCGACATTCACATTGACATTCACATTGACATTGACATTGACATTGACATTGACAGTGACGTTGTCGTTGACGTTGACGTTGACGTTGACGTTGACGTTGACGTTGACGTTGACGTTGACGTTGACGTTGACGTTGACGTTGACGTTGACGTTGACGTTGACGTTGACGTTGACGTTGACGTTGACGTTGACGTTGACGTTGACGTTGACATTCACATTGACGTTCACATTGACGTTCACATTGAAATTCACATTGTCATTGACATTGACATTGACATTGACATTGACATTGACATTGACATTGACATTGACATTGACATTGACATTGACATTGACATTGACATCGACACTGACACTAACATTCACATTGATACTGACATTGACATTGACATTGACATTGACATTGACATTAACATTGACATTCACATTGACATTCACATTGACATTCACATTGACATTCACATTGACATTCACATTGACATTCACATTGACATTCACATTGACATTCACATTGACATTCACATTGACATTCACATTGACATTCACATTGACATTCACATTGACATTCACATTGACATTCACATTGACATTCACATTGACATTCACATTGACATTCACATTGACATTCACATTGACATTCACATTGACATTCACATTGACATTCACATTGACATTCACATTGACATTCACATTGACATTCACATTGACATTGACAGTGACATTGACATTGACATTGACAGTGACATTGACATTGACATTGACATTGACATTGACATTGACATTGACATTGACATTGACATTGACATTGACATTGACATTGACATTGACATTGACATTGACATTGACATTGACATTGACATTGACATTGACATTGACATTGACATTGACATTGACATTGACATTGACATTGACATTGACATTGACATTGACATTGACATTGACATTGACATTGACATTGACATTGACATTGACATTGACATTGACATTGACATTGACATTGACATTGACATTGACATTGACATTGACATTGACATTGACATTGACATTGACATTGACATTGACATTGACATTGACATTGACATTGACATTGACATTGACATTGACATTGACATTGACATTGACATTGACATTGACATTGACATTGACATTGACATTGACATTGACATTGACATTGACATTGACATTGACATTGACATTGACATTGACATTGACATTGACATTGACATTGACATTGACATTGACATTGACATTGACATTGACATTGACATTGACATTGACATTAACGTTGACATTCACACTCACATTCACGTTGACATTCACATTGACGTTCACATTGACGTTCACATTGACATTGACATTGACATTGACATTGACATTAACGTTGACATTCACATTGACATTCACATTGACATTCACATTGACATTCACATTGACATTCACATTGACATTCACATTGACATTGACATTGACATTGACATTGACATTGACATTGACATTGACATTGACATTGACATTGACATTGACATTGACATTGACATTGACATTAACGTTGACATTCACACTCACATTCACGTTGACATTCACATTGACGTTCACATTGACGTTCACATTGACGTTCACATTGACCTTCACATTGACGTTCACATTGACATTCACATTGACGTTCACATTGACATTGACATTGACATTGACATTGACATTGACATTGACATTGACATTGACATTGACATTGACATTGACATTGACATTGACATTGACATTGACATTGACATTGACATTGACATTGACATTGACATTGACATTCACACTCACATTCACGTTGACATTCACATTGACGTTCACATTGACGTTCACATTGACGTTCACATTGACCTTCACATTGTCGTTCACATTGACATTCACATTGACGTTCACATTGACGCTCCCATTGACGTTCACATTGACATTCACATTGACGTTCACATTGACGTTCACATTGACGTTCACATTCACATTCACATTGACATTCACATTGACATTGACATTGACATTGACATTGACATTGACATTGACATTGACATTGACATTGACATTGACATTGACATTGACATTGACATTGACATTGACATTGACATTGACATTGACATTGACATTGACATTGACATTGACATTGACATTGACATTGACATTGACATTGACATTGACATTGACATTGACATTGACATTGACATTGACATTGACATTGACATTGACATTGACATTGACATTGACATTGACATTGACATTGACATTGACATTGACATTGACATTGACATTGACATTGACATTGACATTGACATTGACATTGACATTGACATTGACATTGACATTGACATTGACATTGACATTGACATTGACATTGACATTGACATTGACATTGACATTGACATTGACATTGACATTGACATTGACATTGACATTGACATTGACATTGACATTGACATTGACATTGACATTGACATTGACATTGACATTGACATTGACATTGACATTGACATTGACATTGACATTGACATTGACATTGACATTGACATTGACATTGACATTGACATTGACATTGACATTGACATTAACGTTGACATTCACACTCACATTCACGTTGACATTCACATTGACGTTCACATTGACGTTCACATTGACGTTCACATTGACCTTCACATTGACATTCACATTGACATTCACATTGACATTCACATTGACATTCACATTGACATTCACATTGACATTGACATTGATTCTGACATTCACATTGACATTCTCATTGACATTCACATTAACATTCACATTGACATTCACATCGACATTCACATCGACATTCACATCGACATTCACATTGACATTGACATTGACATTGACATTGACATTGACAGTGACGTTGTCGTTGACGTTGACGTTGACGTTGACGTTGACGTTGACGTTGACGTTGACGTTGACGTTGACGTTGACGTTGACGTTGACGTTGACGTTGACGTTGACGTTGACGTTGACATTCACATTGACGTTCACATTGACGTTCACATGGAAATTCACATTGTCATTGACATTGACATTGACATTGACATTGACATTGACATTGACATTGACATTGACATTCACATCGACATTCACATCGACACTGATACTAACATTCACATTGACACTGACATTGACACTGACACTGACACTGACACTGACACTGACACTGACACTGACACTGACACTCACATCGACATTCACATTGACATTGACATTCACATGGACATTCACGTCGACATTGACATTGACATTGACATTGACATTGACATTGACATTGACATTGACATTGACATTGACATTGACATTGTCATTGACATTGACATTGACATTGACATTGACAGTGACAGTGACGTTGTCGTTGACGTTGACGTTGACGTTGACGTTGACGTTGACGTTGACGTTGACGTTGACGTTGACGTTGACGTTGACGTTGACGTTGACGTTGACATTCACATTGACGTTCACATTGACGTTCACATTGAAATTCACATTGACATTGACATTGACATTGACATTGACATTGACATTGACATTCACATTGACATTGACATTCACATTGACATTGACATTGACATTGACATTGACATTAACATTGACATTCACATTGACATTCACATTGACATTCACATTGACATTCACATTGACATTCACATCGACATTCACATTGACATTGACATTGACATTGACATTGACATTGACAGTGACGTTGTCGTTGACGTTGACGTTGACGTTGACGTTGACGTTGACGTTGACGTTGACGTTGACGTTGACGTTGACGTTGACGTTGACGTTGACGTTGACGTTGACGTTGACATTCACATTGACGTTCACATTGACGTTCACATTGAAATTCACATTGTCATTGACATTGACATTGACATTGACATTGACATTGACATTGACATTGACATTGACATTGACATTGACATTGACATTCACATCGACACTGACACTAACATTCACATTGATACTGACATTGACATTGACATTGACATTGACATTAACATTGACATTCACATTGACATTCACATTGACATTCACATTGACATTCACATTGACATTCACATTGACATTCACATTGACATTCACATTGACATTCACATTGACATTCACATTGACATTCACATTGACATTCACATTGACATTCACATTGACATTCACATTGACATTCACATTGACATTCACATTGACATTCACATTGACATTGACATTGACATTGACATTGACATTGACATTGACATTGACATTGACATTGACATTGACATTGACATTGACATTCACATTGACATTCACATTGACATTGACATTGACATTGACATTGACATTGACAGTGACATTGACATTGACATTGACATTGACATTGACATTGACATTGACATTGACATTGACATTGACATTGACATTGACATTGACATTGACATTCACATTGACGTTCACATTGACGTTCACATTGACATTGACATTGACATTGACATTGACATTAACGTTGACATTCACATTGACATTCACATTGACATTCACATTGACATTCACATTGACATTGACATTGACATTCACATTGACATTCACATTGACATTGACATTGACATTGACATTGACATTGACATTGACATTGACATTGACATTGACATTGACATTGACATTAACGTTGACATTGACATTAACGTTGACATTCACACTCACATTCACGTTGACATTCACATTGACGTTCACATTGACGTTCACATTGACGTTCACATTGACCTTCACATTGACGTTCACATTGACATTCACATTGACGTTCACATTGACATTGACATTGACATTGACATTGACATTGACATTGACATTGACATTGACATTGACATTGACATTGACATTGACATTGACATTGACATTGACATTGACATTGACATTGACATTCACACTCACATTCACGTTGACATTCACATTGACGTTCACATTGACGTTCACATTGACGTTCACATTGACCTTCACATTGTCGTTCACATTGACATTCACATTGACGTTCACATTGACGCTCCCATTGACGTTCACATTGACATTCACATTGACGTTCACATTGACGTTCACATTGACGTTCACATTCACATTCACATTGACATTCACATTGACATTGACATTGACATTGACATTGACATTGACATTGACATTGACATTGACATTGACATTGACATTGACATTGACATTGACATTGACATTGACATTGACATTGACATTGACATTGACATTGACATTGACATTGACATTGACATTGACATTGACATTGACATTGACATTGACATTGACATTGACATTGACATTGACATTGACATTGACATTGACATTGACATTGACATTGACATTGACATTGACATTGACATTGACATTGACATTGACATTGACATTGACATTGACATTGACATTGACATTGACATTGACATTGACATTGACATTGACATTGACATTGACATTGACATTGACATTGACATTGACATTGACATTGACATTGACATTGACATTGACATTGACATTGACATTGACATTGACATTGACATTGACATTGACATTGACATTGACATTGACATTGACATTGACATTGACATTGACATTGACATTGACATTGACATTGACATTGACATTGACATTGACATTGACATTCACATTGACATTGACATTAACGTTGACATTCACACTCACATTCACGTTGACATTCACATTGACGTTCACATTGACGTTCACATTGACGTTCACATTGACCTTCACATTGACGTTCACATTGACATTCACATTGACGTTCACATTGACGCTCCCATTGACGTTCACATTGACATTCACATTGACGTTCACATTGACGTTCACATTGACGTTCACATTGACATTCACATTGACATTCACAATGACATTCACATTGACATTCACATTGACATTCACATTGACATTCACATTGACATTCACATTGACATTGACATTGATTCTGACATTCACATTGACATTCTCATTGACATTCACATTAACATTCACATTGACATTCACATCGACATTCACATCGACATTCACATCGACATTCACATTGACATTGACATTGACAGTGACGTTGTCGTTGACATTGACATTGACATTGACATTGACATTGACATTGACATTGACATTGACATTGACATTGACATTGACATTGACATTGACATTGACATTGACATTGACATTGACATTGACATTGACATTGACATTGACATTGACATTGACATTGACATTGACATTGACATTGACATTGACATTGACATTGACATTGACATTGACATTGACATTGACATTGACATTGACATTGACATTGACATTGACATTGACATTGACATTGACATTGACATTGACATTGACATTGACATTGACATTGACATTGACATTGACATTGACATTGACATTGACATTGACATTGACATTGACATTGACATTGACATTGACATTGACATTGACATTGACATTGACATTGACATTGACATTGACATTGACATTGACATTGACATTGACATTGACATTGACATTGACATTGACATTGACATTGACATTGACATTGACATTGACATTGACATTGACATTGACATTGACATTGACATTGACATTGACATTGACATTGACATTGACATTGACATTGACATTGACATTGACATTGACATTGACATTGACATTGACATTGACATTGACATTGACATTGACATTGACATTGACATTGACATTGACATTGACATTGACATTGACATTGACATTGACATTGACATTGACATTGACATTGACATTGACATTGACATTGACATTGACATTGACATTGACATTGACATTGACATTGACATTGACATTGACATTGACATTGACATTGACATTGACATTGACATTGACATTGACATTGACATTGACATTGACATTGACATTGACATTAACGTTGACATTCACACTCACATTCACGTTGACATTCACATTGACGTTCACATTGACGTTCACATTGACATTGACATTGACATTGACATTGACATTAACGTTGACATTCACATTGACATTCACATTGACATTCACATTGACATTCACATTGACATTGACATTGACATTGACATTGACATTGACATTGACATTGACATTGACATTGACATTGACATTGACATTGACATTGACATTGACATTGACATTGACATTGACATTGACATTGACATTGACATTAACGTTGACATTCACACTCACATTCACGTTGACATTCACATTGACGTTCACATTGACGTTCACATTGACGTTCACATTGACCTTCACATTGACGTTCACATTGACATTCACATTGACGTTCACATTGACATTGACATTGACATTGACATTGACATTGACATTGACATTGACATTGACATTGACATTGACATTGACATTGACATTGACATTGACATTGACATTGACATTGACATTGACATTGACATTGACATTGACATTGACATTCACACTCACATTCACGTTGACATTCACATTGACGTTCACATTGACGTTCACATTGACGTTCACATTGACCTTCACATTGTCGTTCACATTGACATTCACATTGACGTTCACATTGACGCTCCCATTGACGTTCACATTGACATTCACATTGACGTTCACATTGACGTTCACATTGACGTTCACATTCACATTCACATTGACATTCACATTGACATTGACATTGACATTGACATTGACATTGACATTGACATTGACATTGACATTGACATTGACATTGACATTGACATTGACATTGACATTGACATTGACATTGACATTGACATTGACATTGACATTGACATTGACATTGACATTGACATTGACATTGACATTGACATTGACATTGACATTGACATTGACATTGACATTGACATTGACATTGACATTGACATTGACATTGACATTGACATTGACATTGACATTGACATTGACATTGACATTGACATTGACATTGACATTGACATTGACATTGACATTGACATTGACATTGACATTGACATTGACATTGACATTGACATTGACATTGACATTGACATTGACATTGACATTGACATTGACATTGACATTGACATTGACATTGACATTGACATTGACATTGACATTGACATTGACATTGACATTGACATTGACATTGACATTGACATTGACATTGACATTGACATTGACATTGACATTGACATTGACATTGACATTGACATTGACATTGACATTGACATTGACATTGACATTGACATTGACATTGACATTGACATTGACATTGACATTGACATTGACATTGACATTGACATTGACATTGACATTGACATTGACATTGACATTGACATTGACATTGACATTGACATTGACATTGACATTGACATTGACATTGACATTGACATTGACATTGACATTGACATTGACATTGACATTGACATTGACATTGACATTGACATTGACATTGACATTGACATTGACATTAACGTTGACATTCACACTCACATTCACGTTGACATTCACATTGACGTTCACATTGACGTTCACATTGACGTTCACATTGACCTTCACATTGACGTTCACATTGACATTCACATTGACGTTCACATTGACATTGACATTGACATTGACATTGACATTGACATTGACATTGACATTGACATTGACATTGACATTGACATTGACATTGACATTGACATTGACATTGACATTGACATTGACATTGACATTGACATTGACATTGACATTCACACTCACATTCACGTTGACATTCACATTGACGTTCACATTGACGTTCACATTGACGTTCACATTGACCTTCACATTGTCGTTCACATTGACATTCACATTGACGTTCACATTGACGCTCCCATTGACGTTCACATTGACATTCACATTGACGTTCACATTGACGTTCACATTGACGTTCACATTCACATTCACATTGACATTCACATTGACATTGACATTGACATTGACATTGACATTGACATTGACATTGACATTGACATTGACATTGACATTGACATTGACATTGACATTGACATTGACATTGACATTGACATTGACATTGACATTGACATTGACATTGACATTGACATTGACATTGACATTGACATTGACATTGACATTGACATTGACATTGACATTGACATTGACATTGACATTGACATTGACATTGACATTGACATTGACATTGACATTGACATTGACATTGACATTGACATTGACATTGACATTGACATTGACATTGACATTGACATTGACATTGACATTGACATTGACATTGACATTGACATTGACATTGACATTGACATTGACATTGACATTGACATTGACATTGACATTGACATTGACATTGACATTGACATTGACATTGACATTGACATTGACATTGACATTGACATTGACATTGACATTGACATTGACATTGACATTGACATTGACATTGACATTGACATTGACATTGACATTGACATTGACATTGACATTGACATTGACATTGACATTGACATTGACATTGACATTGACATTGACATTGACATTCACATTGACATTGACATTAACGTTGACATTCACACTCACATTCACGTTGACATTCACATTGACGTTCACATTGACGTTCACATTGACGTTCACATTGACCTTCACATTGTCGTTCACATTGACATTCACATTGACGTTCACATTGACGCTCCCATTGACGTTCACATTGACATTCACATTGACGTTCACATTGACGTTCACATTGACGTTCACATTCACATTCACATTGACATTCACATTGACATTCACATTGACATTCACATTGACATTCACATTGACATTCACATTGACATTCACATTGACATTCACATTGATTCTGACATTCACATTGACATTCTCATTGACATTCACATTAACATTCACATTGACATTCACATCGACATTCACATCGACATTCACATCGACATTCACATTGACATTGACATTGACATTGACAGTGACGTTGACATTGACATTGACATTGACATTGACATTGACGTTGACGTTGACGTTGACGTTGACATTCACATTGACGTTCACATTGACGTTCACATTGAAATTCACATTGTCATTGACATTGACATTGACATTGACATTGACATTGACATTGACATTGACATTGACATTGACATTGACATTGACATTGACATTGACATTGACATTGACATTGACATTGACATTGACATTGACATTGACATTGACATTGACATTGACATTGACATTGACATTGACATTGACATTGACATTGACATTGACATTGACATTGACATTGACATTGACATTGACATTGACATTGACATTGACATTGACATTGACATTGACATTGACATTGACATTGACATTGACATTGACATTGACATTGACATTGACATTGACATTGACATTGACATTGACATTGACATTGACATTGACATTGACATTGACATTGACATTGACATTGACATTGACATTGACATTGACATTGACATTGACATTGACATTGACATTGACATTGACATTGACATTGACATTGACATTGACATTGACATTGACATTGACATTGACATTGACATTGACATTGACATTGACATTGACATTGACATTGACATTGACATTGACATTGACATTGACATTGACATTGACATTGACATTGACATTGACATTGACATTGACATTGACATTGACATTGACATTGACATTGACATTGACATTGACATTGACATTGACATTGACATTGACATTGACATTGACATTGACATTGACATTGACATTGACATTGACATTGACATTGACATTGACATTGACATTGACATTGACATTGACATTGACATTGACATTGACATTGACATTGACATTGACATTGACATTGACATTGACATTGACATTGACATTGACATTGACATTAACGTTGACATTCACACTCACATTCACGTTGACATTCACATTGACGTTCACATTGACGTTCACATTGACGTTCACATTGACCTTCACATTGACGTTCACATTGACATTCACATTGACGTTCACATTGACGCTCCCATTGACGTTCACATTGACATTCACATTGACGTTCACATTGACGTTCACATTGACGTTCACATTGACATTCACATTGACATTCACATTGACATTCACATTGACATTCACATTGACATTCACATTGACATTCACATTGACATTCACATTGACATTGACATTGATTCTGACATTCACATTGACATTCTCATTGACATTCACATTAACATTCACATTGACATTCACATCGACATTCACATCGACATTCACATCGACATTCACATTGACATTGACATTGACATTGACAGTGACGTTGTCGTTGACGTTGACGTTGACGTTGACGTTGACGTTGACGTTGACGTTGACGTTGACGTTGACGTTGACGTTGACGTTGACGTTGACGTTGACGTTGACGTTGACGTTGACGTTGACGTTGACGTTGACGTTGACGTTGACGTTGACGTTGACGTTGACGTTGACGTTGACGTTGACGTTGACGTTGACGTTGACATTCACATTGACGTTCACATTGACGTTCACATTGAAATTCACATTGTCATTGACATTGACATTGACATTGACATTGACATTCACATCGACATTCACATCGACATTCACATCGACACTGACACTAACATTCACATTGACACTGACATTGACACTGACACTGACACTGACACTGACACTGACACTGACACTGACACTCACATCGACATTCACATTGACATTGACATTCACATGGACATTCACATCGACATTGACATTGACATTGACATTGACATTCACATTGACATTCACATTGACATTCACATTGACATTCACATTGACATTCACATTGACATTCACATTGACATTCACATTGACATTCACATTGACATTCACATTGACATTCACATTGACATTCACATTGACATTCACATTGACATTCACATTGACATTGACATTGACATTGACATTGACATTGACATTGACATTGACATTGACATTGACATTGACATTGACATTGACATTGACATTGACATTGACATTGACATTGACATTGACATTGACATTGACATTGACATTGACATTGACATTGACATTGACATTGACATTGACATTGACATTGACATTGACATTGACATTGACATTGACATTGACATTGACATTGACATTGACATTGACATTGACATTGACATTGACATTGACATTGACATTGACATTGACATTGACATTGACATTGACATTGACATTGACATTGACATTGACATTAACGTTGACATTCACACTCACATTCACGTTGACATTCACATTGACGTTCACATTGACGTTCACATTGACGTTCACATTGACCTTCACATTGACGTTCACATTGACATTCACATTGACGTTCACATTGACGCTCCCATTGACGTTCACATTGACATTCACATTGACGTTCACATTGACGTTCACATTGACATTCACATTGACATTCACATTGACATTCACATTGACATTCACATTGACATTCACATTGACATTCACATTGACATTCACATTGACATTGACATTGATTCTGACATTCACATTGACATTCTCATTGACATTCACATTAACATTCACATTGACATTCACATCGACATTCACATCGACATTCACATCGACATTCACATTGACATTGACATTGACATTGACATTGACATTGACAGTGACGTTGTCGTTGACGTTGACGTTGACGTTGACGTTGACGTTGACGTTGACGTTGACGTTGACGTTGACGTTGACGTTGACGTTGACGTTGACGTTGACGTTGACGTTGACGTTGACGTTGACGTTGACATTCACATTGACGTTCACATTGACGTTCACATGGAAATTCACATTGTCATTGACATTGACATTGACATTGACATTGACATTGACATTGACATTGACATTGACATTGACATTCACATCGACATTCACATCGACACTGATACTAACATTCACATTGACACTGACATTGACACTGACACTGACACTGACACTGACACTGACACTGACACTGACACTGACACTCACATCGACATTCACATTGACATTGACATTCACATGGACATTCACATCGACATTGACATTGACATTGACATTGACATTGACATTGACATTGACATTGACATTGACATTGACATTGTCATTGACATTGACATTGACATTGACATTGACATTGACAGTGACAGTGACGTTGTCGTTGACGTTGACGTTGACGTTGACGTTGACGTTGACGTTGACGTTGACGTTGACGTTGACGTTGACGTTGACGTTGACGTTGACGTTGACATTCACATTGACGTTCACATTGACGTTCACATTGAAATTCACATTGACATTGACATTGACATTGACATTGACATTGACATTGACATTCACATTGACATTGACATTCACATTGACATTGACATTGACATTGACATTGACATTAACATTGACATTCACATTGACATTCACATTGACATTCACATTGACATTCACATTGACATTCACATTGACATTCACATCGACATTCACATTGACATTGACATTGACATTGACATTGACATTGACAGTGACGTTGTCGTTGACGTTGACGTTGACGTTGACGTTGACGTTGACGTTGACGTTGACGTTGACGTTGACGTTGACGTTGACGTTGACGTTGACGTTGACGTTGACGTTGACGTTGACATTCACATTGACGTTCACATTGACATTGACATTGACATTGACATTGACATTGACATTGACATTGACATTGACATTGACATTGACATTGACATTGACATTGACATTGACATTGACATTGACATTGACATTGACATTGACATTGACATTGACATTGACATTGACATTGACATTGACATTGACATTGACATTGACATTGACATTGACATTGACATTGACATTGACATTCACACTCACATTCACGTTGACATTCACATTGACGTTCACATTGACGTTCACATTGACGTTCACATTGACCTTCACATTGTCGTTCACATTGACATTCACATTGACGTTCACATTGACGCTCCCATTGACGTTCACATTGACATTCACATTGACGTTCACATTGACGTTCACATTGACGTTCACATTCACATTCACATTGACATTCACATTGACATTGACATTGACATTGACATTGACATTGACATTGACATTGACATTGACATTGACATTGACATTGACATTGACATTGACATTGACATTGACATTGACATTGACATTGACATTGACATTGACATTGACATTGACATTGACATTGACATTGACATTGACATTGACATTGACATTGACATTGACATTGACATTGACATTGACATTGACATTGACATTGACATTGACATTGACATTGACATTGACATTGACATTGACATTGACATTGACATTGACATTGACATTGACATTGACATTGACATTGACATTGACATTGACATTGACATTGACATTGACATTGACATTGACATTGACATTGACATTGACATTGACATTGACATTGACATTGACATTGACATTGACATTGACATTGACATTGACATTGACATTGACATTGACATTGACATTGACATTGACATTGACATTGACATTGACATTGACATTGACATTGACATTGACATTGACATTGACATTGACATTGACATTGACATTGACATTGACATTGACATTGACATTGACATTGACATTGACATTGACATTGACATTGACATTAACGTTGACATTCACACTCACATTCACGTTGACATTCACATTGACGTTCACATTGACGTTCACATTGACGTTCACATTGACCTTCACATTGTCGTTCACATTGACATTCACATTGACGTTCACATTGACGCTCCCATTGACGTTCACATTGACATTCACATTGACGTTCACATTGACGTTCACATTGACGTTCACATTCACATTCACATTGACATTCACATTGACATTCACATTGACATTCACATTGACATTCACATTGACATTCACATTGACATTCACATTGACATTCACATTGATTCTGACATTCACATTGACATTCTCATTGACATTCACATTAACATTCACATTGACATTCACATCGACATTCACATCGACATTCACATCGACATTCACATTGACATTGACATTGACATTGACAGTGACGTTGTCGTTGACGTTGACGTTGACGTTGACGTTGACGTTGACGTTGACGTTGACGTTGACGTTGACGTTGACGTTGACGTTGACGTTGACGTTGACATTCACATTGACGTTCACATTGACGTTCACATTGAAATTCACATTGTCATTGACATTGACATTGACATTGACATTGACATTGACATTGACATTGACATTGACATTGACATTGACATTGACATTGACATTGACATTGACATTGACATTGACATTGACATTGACATTGACATTGACATTGACATTGACATTGACATTGACATTGACATTGACATTGACATTGACATTGACATTGACATTGACATTGACATTGACATTGACATTGACATTGACATTGACATTGACATTGACATTGACATTGACATTGACATTGACATTGACATTGACATTGACATTGACATTGACATTGACATTGACATTGACATTGACATTGACATTGACATTGACATTGACATTGACATTGACATTGACATTGACATTGACATTGACATTGACATTGACATTGACATTGACATTGACATTGACATTGACATTGACATTGACATTGACATTGACATTGACATTGACATTGACATTGACATTGACATTGACATTGACATTGACATTGACATTGACATTGACATTGACATTGACATTGACATTGACATTGACATTGACATTGACATTGACATTGACATTGACATTGACATTGACATTGACATTGACATTGACATTGACATTGACATTGACATTGACATTGACATTGACATTGACATTGACATTGACATTGACATTGACATTGACATTGACATTGACATTGACATTGACATTGACATTGACATTGACATTGACATTGACATTGACATTGACATTGACATTGACATTGACATTGACATTGACATTGACATTGACATTGACATTGACATTGACATTGACATTGACATTGACATTGACATTGACATTGACATTGACATTGACATTGACATTGACATTGACATTGACATTGACATTGACATTGACATTGACATTGACATTGACATTGACATTAACGTTGACATTCACACTCACATTCACGTTGACATTCACATTGACGTTCACATTGACGTTCACATTGACGTTCACATTGACCTTCACATTGACGTTCACATTGACATTCACATTGACGTTCACATTGACGCTCCCATTGACGTTCACATTGACATTCACATTGACGTTCACATTGACGTTCACATTGACGTTCACATTGACATTCACATTGACATTCACATTGACATTCACATTGACATTCACATTGACATTCACATTGACATTCACATTGACATTCACATTGACATTGACATTGATTCTGACATTCACATTGACATTCTCATTGACATTCACATTAACATTCACATTGACATTCACATCGACATTCACATCGACATTCACATCGACATTCACATTGACATTGACATTGACATTGACAGTGACGTTGTCGTTGACGTTGACGTTGACGTTGACGTTGACGTTGACGTTGACGTTGACGTTGACGTTGACGTTGACGTTGACGTTGACGTTGACGTTGACGTTGACGTTGACGTTGACGTTGACGTTGACGTTGACGTTGACGTTGACGTTGACGTTGACGTTGACGTTGACATTCACATTGACGTTCACATTGACGTTCACATTGAAATTCACATTGTCATTGACATTGACATTGACATTGACATTGACATTCACATCGACATTCACATCGACATTCACATCGACACTGACACTAACATTCACATTGACACTGACATTGACACTGACACTGACACTGACACTGACACTGACACTGACACTGACACTCACATCGACATTCACATTGACATTGACATTCACATGGACATTCACATCGACATTGACATTGACATTGACATTGACATTCACATTGACATTCACATTGACATTCACATTGACATTCACATTGACATTCACATTGACATTCACATTGACATTCACATTGACATTCACATTGACATTCACATTGACATTCACATTGACATTCACATTGACATTCACATTGACATTCACATTGACATTCACATTGACATTCACATTGACATTGACATTGACATTGACATTGACATTGACATTCACATTGACATTGACATTGACATTGACATTGACATTGACATTGACATTGACATTGACATTGACATTGACATTGACATTGACATTGACATTGACATTGACATTGACATTGACATTGACATTGACATTGACATTGACATTGACATTGACATTGACATTGACATTGACATTGACATTGACATTGACATTGACATTGACATTGACATTGACATTGACATTGACATTGACATTGACATTGACATTAACGTTGACATTCACACTCACATTCACGTTGACATTCACATTGACGTTCACATTGACGTTCACATTGACGTTCACATTGACCTTCACATTGACGTTCACATTGACATTCACATTGACGTTCACATTGACGCTCCCATTGACGTTCACATTGACATTCACATTGACGTTCACATTGACGTTCACATTGACATTCACATTGACATTCACATTGACATTCACATTGACATTCACATTGACATTCACATTGACATTCACATTGACATTCACATTGACATTGACATTGATTCTGACATTCACATTGACATTCTCATTGACATTCACATTAACATTCACATTGACATTCACATCGACATTCACATCGACATTCACATCGACATTCACATTGACATTGACATTGACATTGACATTGACATTGACAGTGACGTTGTCGTTGACGTTGACGTTGACGTTGACGTTGACGTTGACGTTGACGTTGACGTTGACGTTGACGTTGACGTTGACGTTGACGTTGACGTTGACGTTGACGTTGACGTTGACGTTGACGTTGACGTTGACATTCACATTGACGTTCACATTGACGTTCACATGGAAATTCACATTGTCATTGACATTGACATTGACATTGACATTGACATTGACATTGACATTGACATTGACATTGACATTCACATCGACATTCACATCGACACTGATACTAACATTCACATTGACACTGACATTGACACTGACACTGACACTGACACTGACACTGACACTGACACTGACACTGACACTCACATCGACATTCACATTGACATTGACATTCACATGGACATTCACATCGACATTGACATTGACATTGACATTGACATTGACATTGACATTGACATTGACATTGACATTGACATTGACATTGTCATTGACATTGACATTGACATTGACATTGACAGTGACAGTGACGTTGTCGTTGACGTTGACGTTGACGTTGACGTTGACGTTGACGTTGACGTTGACGTTGACGTTGACGTTGACGTTGACGTTGACGTTGACATTCACATTGACGTTCACATTGACGTTCACATTGAAATTCACATTGACATTGACATTGACATTGACATTGACATTGACATTGACATTCACATTGACATTGACATTCACATTGACATTGACATTGACATTGACATTGACATTAACATTGACATTCACATTGACATTCACATTGACATTCACATTGACATTCACATTGACATTCACATTGACATTCACATCGACATTCACATTGACATTGACATTGACATTGACATTGACATTGACAGTGACGTTGTCGTTGACGTTGACGTTGACGTTGACGTTGACGTTGACGTTGACGTTGACGTTGACGTTGACGTTGACGTTGACGTTGACGTTGACGTTGACGTTGACGTTGACGTTGACGTTGACATTCACATTGACGTTCACATTGACGTTCACATTGAAATTCACATTGTCATTGACATTGGCATTGACATTGACATTGACATTGACATTAACATTGACATTGACATTGACATTGACATTGACATTGACATTGACATTGACAATCGCATTGACATTGACATTGACATTGAAATTGACATCGACATTCACATCGACATTCACATCGACATTCACATCGACATTCACATCGACATTCACATCGACATTCACATTCACATCGACATTGACATTGACATTGACATTCACATCGACATTCACATCGACATTCACATCGACATGCACATTGACATTGACATTGACATTGACATTGACATTGACATTGACATTGACATTGACATTGACATTGACATTGACATTCACATTGACATTCACATTGACATTGACATTGACATTGACATTGACATTGACATTGACATTTACATTGACATTAACGTTGACATTCACACTCACATTCACGTTGACATTCACATTGACGTTCACATTGACGTTCACATTGACGTTCACATTGACATTCACATTGACGTTCACATTGACGCTCCCATTGACGTTCACATTGACATTCACATTGACGTTCACATTGACGTTCACATTGACGTTCACATTGACATTCACAATGACATTCACATTGACATTCACATTGACATTCACATTGACATTCACATTGACATTCACATTGACATTCACATTGACATTGACATGGATTCTGACATTCACATTGACATTCTCATTGACATTCACATTAACATTCACATTGACATTCACATCGACATTCACATCGACATTCACATCGACATTCACATTGACATTGACATTGACATTGACAGTGACGTTGTCGTTGACGTTGACGTTGACGTTGACGTTGACGTTGACGTTGACATTCACATTGACGTTCACATTGACGTTCACATTGAAATTCACATTGTCATTGACATTGACATTGACATTGACATTGACATTGACATTGACATTGACATTGACATTGACATTGACATTGACATTCACATCGACATTCACATCGACACTGACACTAACATTCACATTGACACTGACATTGACACTGACACTGACACTGACACTGACACTGACACTGACACTGACACTCACATCGACATTCACATTGACATTGACATTCACATGGACATTCACATCGACATTGACATTGACATTGACATTGACATTGACATTGACATTGACATTGACATTGACATTGTCATTGACATTGACATTGACATTGACATTGACATTGACATTGACATTGACAGTGACAGTGACGTTGTCGTTGACGTTGACGTTGACGTTGACGTTGACGTTGACGTTGACGTTGACGTTGACGTTGACGTTGACGTTGACGTTGACGTTGACGTTGACATTCACATTGACGTTCACATTGACGTTCACATTGAAATTCACATTGACGTTCACATTGAAATTCACATTGACGTTCACATTGACGTTCACATTGATGTTCACATTGACATTCACATTGACATTCACATTGACATTCACATTGACATTCACATTGACATTCACATTGACATTCACATTGACATTGACATTGATTCTGACATTCACATTGACATTCACATTGACATTCACATTGACATTCACATCGACATTCACATCGACATTCACATCGACATTCACATTGACATTGACATTGACATTGACATTGACATTGACAGTGACGTTGTCGTTGACGTTGACGTTGACGTTGACGTTGACGTTGACGTTGACGTTGACGTTGACGTTGACGTTGACGTTGACGTTGACGTTGACGTTGACGTTGACGTTGACGTTGACGTTGACGTTGACGTTGACGTTGACGTTGACGTTGACGTTGACGTTGACGTTGACGTTGACGTTGACGTTGACGTTGACGTTGACGTTGACGTTGACGTTGACGTTGACGTTGACGTTGACGTTGACGTTGACGTTGACGTTGACGTTGACGTTGACGTTGACGTTGACGTTGACGTTGACGTTGACGTTGACGTTGACGTTGACGTTGACATTCACATTGACGTTCACATTGACGTTCACATTGAAATTCACATTGTCATTGACATTGACATTGACATTGACATTGACATTGACATTGACATTGACATTGACATTGACATTGACATTGACATTGACATTGACATTGACATTGACATTGACATTGACATTGACATTGACATTGACATTGACATTGACATTGACATTGACATTGACATTGACATTGACATTGACATTGACATTGACATTGACATTGACATTGACATTGACATTGACATTGACATTGACATTGACATTGACATTGACATTGACATTGACATTGACATTGACATTGACATTGACATTGACATTGACATTGACATTGACATTGACATTGACATTGACATTGACATTGACATTGACATTGACATTGACATTGACATTGACATTGACATTGACATTGACATTGACATTGACATTGACATTGACATTGACATTGACATTGACATTGACATTGACATTGACATTGACATTGACATTGACATTGACATTGACATTGACATTGACATTGACATTGACATTGACATTGACATTGACATTGACATTGACATTGACATTGACATTGACATTGACATTGACATTGACATTGACATTGACATTGACATTGACATTGACATTGACATTGACATTGACATTGACATTGACATTGACATTGACATTGACATTGACATTGACATTGACATTGACATTGACATTGACATTGACATTGACATTGACATTGACATTGACATTGACATTGACATTGACATTGACATTGACATTGACATTGACATTGACATTGACATTGACATTGACATTGACATTGACATTGACATTGACATTGACATTGACATTGACATTGACATTGACATTGACATTGACATTGACATTGACATTGACATTGACATTGACATTGACATTGACATTGACATTGACATTGACATTGACATTGACATTGACATTGACATTGACATTGACATTGACATTGACATTGACATTGACATTGACATTGACATTGACATTGACATTGACATTGACATTGACATTGACATTGACATTGACATTGACATTGACATTGACATTGACATTGACATTGACATTGACATTGACATTGACATTGACATTGACATTGACATTGACATTGACATTGACATTGACATTGACATTGACATTGACATTGACATTGACATTGACATTGACATTGACATTGACATTGACATTGACATTGACATTGACATTGACATTGACATTGACATTGACATTGACATTGACATTGACATTGACATTAACGTTGACATTCACACTCACATTCACGTTGACATTCACATTGACGTTCACATTGACGTTCACATTGACGTTCACATTGACGTTCACATTGACCTTCACATTGACGTTCACATTGACGCTCCCATTGACGTTCACATTGACATTCACATTGACGTTCACATTGACGTTCACATTGACGTTCACATTGACGTTCACATTGACATTCACATTGACATTCACATTGACATTGACATTGATTCTGACATTCACATTGACATTCTCATTGACATTCACATTAACATTCACATTGACATTCACATTGACATTCACATTGACATTCACATTGACATTCACATTGACATTGACATTGATTCTGACATTCACATTGACATTCACATTGACATTCACATTGACATTCACATTGACGTTCACATTGACGTTCACATTGACATTCACATTGACATTCACATTGACATTCACATTGACATTCACATTGACATTCACATTGACATTCACATTGACATTGACATTGATTCTGACATTCACATTGACATTCACATTGACATTCACATTGACATTCACATCGACATTCACATCGACATTCACATCGACATTCACATTGACATTCACATTGACATTGACATTGACATTGACATTGACAGTGACGTTGTCGTTGACGTTGACGTTGACGTTGACGTTGACGTTGACGTTGACGTTGACGTTGACATTGACATTGACATTGACATTGACATTGACATTGACATTGACATTGACATTGACATTGACATTGACATTGACATTGACATTGACATTGACATTGACATTGACATTGACATTGACATTGACATTGACATTGACATTGACATTGACATTGACATTGACATTGACATTGACATTGACATTGACATTGACATTGACATTGACATTGACATTGACATTGACATTGACATTGACATTGACATTGACATTGACATTGACATTGACATTGACATTGACATTGACATTGACATTGACATTGACATTGACATTGACATTGACATTGACATTGACATTGACATTGACATTGACATTGACATTGACATTGACATTGACATTGACATTGACATTGACATTGACATTGACATTGACATTGACATTGACATTGACATTGACATTGACATTGACATTGACATTGACATTGACATTGACATTGACATTGACATTGACATTGACATTGACATTGACATTGACATTGACATTGACATTGACATTGACATTGACATTGACATTGACATTGACATTGACATTGACATTGACATTGACATTGACATTGACATTGACATTGACATTGACATTGACATTGACATTGACATTGACATTGACATTGACATTGACATTGACATTGACATTGACATTGACATTGACATTGACATTGACATTGACATTGACATTGACATTGACATTGACATTGACATTGACATTGACATTGACATTGACATTGACATTGACATTGACATTGACATTGACATTGACATTGACATTGACATTGACATTGACATTGACATTGACATTGACATTGACATTGACATTGACATTGACATTGACATTGACATTGACATTGACATTGACATTGACATTGACATTGACATTGACATTGACATTGACATTGACATTGACATTGACATTGACATTGACATTGACATTGACATTGACATTGACATTGACATTGACATTGACATTGACATTGACATTGACATTGACATTGACATTGACATTGACATTAACGTTGACATTCACACTCACATTCACGTTGACATTCACATTGACGTTCACATTGACGTTCACATTGACGTTCACCTTCACATTGACGTTCACATTGACATTCACATTGACGTTCACATTGACGCTCCCATTGACGTTCACATTGACATTCACATTGACGTTCACATTGACGTTCACATTGACGTTCACATTGACGTTCACATTGACATTCACATTGACATTCACATTGACATTCACATTGACATTGACATTGATTCTGACATTCACATTGACATTCTCATTGACATTCACATTAACATTCACATTGACATTCACATCGACATTCACATCGACATTCACATCGACATTCACATTGACATTGACATTGACATTGACAGTGACGTTGTCGTTGACGTTGACGTTGACGTTGACGTTGACGTTGACGTTGACGTTGACGTTGACGTTGACGTTGACGTTGACGTTGACGTTGACGTTGACGTTGACGTTGACATTCACATTGACGTTCACATTGACGTTCACATTGAAATTCACATTGTCATTGACATTGACATTGACATTGACATTGACATTGACATTGACATTGACATTGACATTGACATTGACATTGACATTCACATCGACATTCACATCGACACTGACACTAACATTCACATTGACACTGACATTGACACTGACACTGACACTGACACTGACACAGACACTGACACTGACACTCACATCGACATTCACATTGACATTGACATTCACATGGACATTCACATCGACATTGACATTGACATTGACATTGACATTGACATTGACATTGACATTGACATTGACATTGTCATTGACATTGACATTGACATTGACATTGACATTGACATTAACATTGACATTCACATTGACATTCACATTGACATTGACATTGACATTGACATTGACATTGACATTGACATTGACATTGACATTGACATTGACATTGACATTGACATTGACATTGACATTGACATTGACATTGACATTGACATTGACATTGACATTGACATTGACATTGACATTGACATTGACATTGACATTGACATTGACATTGACATTGACATTGACATTGACATTGACATTGACATTGACATTGACATTGACATTGACATTGACATTGACATTGACATTGACATTGACATTGACATTGACATTGACATTGACATTGACATTGACATTGACATTGACATTGACATTGACATTGACATTGACATTGACATTGACATTGACATTGACATTGACATTGACATTGACATTGACATTGACATTGACATTGACATTGACATTGACATTGACATTGACATTGACATTAACGTTGACATTCACACTCACATTCACGTTGACATTCACATTGACGTTCACATTGACGTTCACATTGACGTTCACATTGACCTTCACATTGACGTTCACATTGACATTCACATTGACGTTCACATTGACGCTCCCATTGACGTTCACATTGACATTCACATTGACGTTCACATTGACGTTCACATTGACGTTCACATTGACGTTCACATTGACATTCACATTGACATTCACATTGACATTCACATTGACATTGACATTGATTCTGACATTCACATTGACATTCTCATTGACATTCACATTAACATTCACATTGACATTCACATCGACATTCACATCGACATTCACATCGACATTCACATTGACATTGACATTGACATTGACAGTGACGTTGTCGTTGACGTTGACGTTGACGTTGACGTTGACGTTGACGTTGACGTTGACGTTGACGTTGACGTTGACGTTGACGTTGACGTTGACGTTGACGTTGACGTTGACGTTGACGTTGACATTCACATTGACGTTCACATTGACGTTCACATTGAAATTCACATTGTCATTGACATTGACATTGACATTGACATTGACATTGACATTGACATTGACATTGACATTGACATTGACATTCACATCGACATTCACATCGACACTGACACTAACATTCACATTGACACTGACATTGACACTGACACTGACACTGACACTGACACAGACACTGACACTGACACTCACATCGACATTCACATTGACATTGACATTCACATGGACATTCACATCGACATTGACATTGACATTGACATTGACATTGACATTGACATTGACATTGACATTGTCATTGACATTGACATTGACATTGACATTGACATTGACAGTGACAGTGACGTTGTCGTTGATGTTGACGTTGACCTTGACGTTGACGTTGACGTTGACGTTGACGTTGACGTTGACGTTGACGTTGACGTTGACGTTGACATTCACATTGACGTTCACATTGACGTTCACATTGAAATTCACATTGACATTGACATTGACATTGACATTGACATTCACATTGACATTCACATTGACATTGACATTCACATTGACATTGACATTGACATTGACATTGACATTGACATTAACATTGACATTCACATTGACATTCACATTGACATTCACATTGACATTCACATTGACATTCACATCGACATTCACATTGACATTCACATTGACATTGACATTGACATTGACATTGACAGTGACGTTGTCGTTGACGTTGACGTTGACGTTGACGTTGACGTTGACGTTGACGTTGACGTTGACGTTGACGTTGACGTTGACGTTGACGTTGACGTTGACGTTGACGTTGACGTTGACGTTGACGTTGACGTTGACGTTGACGTTGACGTTGACGTTGACGTTGACGTTGACGTTGACGTTGACGTTGACGTTGACGTTGACGTTGACGTTGACGTTGACGTTGACGTTGACGTTGACGTTGACGTTGACGTTGACGTTGACGTTGACGTTGACGTTGACGTTGACGTTGACGTTGACGTTGACGTTGACGTTGACGTTGACGTTGACATTCACATTGACGTTCACATTGACGTTCACATTGAAATTCACATTGTCATTGACATTGACATTGACATTGACATTGACATTGACATTGACATTGACATTGACATTGACATTGACATTGACATTGACATTGACATTGACATTGACATTGACATTGACATTGACATTGACATTGACATTGACATTGACATTGACATTGACATTGACATTGACATTGACATTGACATTGACATTGACATTGACATTGACATTGACATTGACATTGACATTGACATTGACATTGACATTGACATTGACATTGACATTGACATTGACATTGACATTGACATTGACATTGACATTGACATTGACATTGACATTGACATTGACATTGACATTGACATTGACATTGACATTGACATTGACATTGACATTGACATTGACATTGACATTGACATTGACATTGACATTGACATTGACATTGACATTGACATTGACATTGACATTGACATTGACATTGACATTGACATTGACATTGACATTGACATTGACATTGACATTGACATTGACATTGACATTGACATTGACATTGACATTGACATTGACATTGACATTGACATTGACATTGACATTGACATTGACATTGACATTGACATTGACATTGACATTGACATTGACATTGACATTGACATTGACATTGACATTGACATTGACATTGACATTGACATTGACATTGACATTGACATTGACATTGACATTGACATTGACATTGACATTGACATTGACATTGACATTGACATTGACATTGACATTGACATTGACATTGACATTGACATTGACATTGACATTGACATTAACGTTGACATTGACATTGACATTGACATTGACATTAACGTTGACATTCACACTCACATTCACGTTGACATTCACATTGACGTTCACATTGACGTTCACATTGACGTTCACATTGACCTTCACATTGACGTTCACATTGACGTTCACATTGACATTCACATTGACGTTCACATTGACGTTCACATTGACGTTCACATTGACATTCACATTGACATTCACATTGACATTCACATTGACATTCACATTGACATTCACATTGACATTCACATTGACATTCACATTGACATTGACATTGACATTGACATTGATTCTGACATTCACATTGACATTCACATTGACATTCACATCGACATTCACATCGACATTCACATCGACATTGACATCGACATTGACATTGACATTGACATTGACATTGACATTGACATTGACATTGACATTGACATTGACATTGACATTGACATTGACATTGACATTGACATTGACATTGACATTGACATTGACATTGACATTGACATTGACATTGACATTGACATTGACATTGACATTGACATTGACATTGACATTGACATTGACATTGACATTGACATTGACATTGACATTGACATTGACATTGACATTGACATTGACATTGACATTGACATTGACATTGACATTGACATTGACATTGACATTGACATTGACATTGACATTGACATTGACATTGACATTGACATTGACATTGACATTGACATTGACATTGACATTGACATTGACATTGACATTGACAATGACATTGACATTGACATTGACATTGACATTGACATTGACATTGACATTGACATTGACATTGACATTGACATTGACATTGACATTCACATCGACATTCACATCGACACTGACACTAACATTCACATTGACACTGACATTGACACTGACACTGACACTGACACTGACACAGACACTGACACTGACACTCACATCGACATTCACATTGACATTGACATTCACATGGACATTCACATCGACATTGACATTGACATTGACATTGACATTGACATTGACATTGACATTGTCATTGACATTGACATTGACATTGACATTGACATTGACAGTGACAGTGACGTTGTCGTTGATGTTGACGTTGACCTTGACGTTGACGTTGACGTTGACGTTGACGTTGACGTTGACGTTGACGTTGACGTTGACGTTGACGTTGACGTTGACGTTGACGTTGACGTTGACGTTGACGTTGACGTTGACGTTGACGTTGACGTTGACGTTGACGTTGACATTCACATTGACGTTCACATTGACGTTCACATTGAAATTCACATTGACATTGACATTGACATTCACATTCACATTCACATTGACATTCACATTGACATTGACATTCACATTGACATTGACATTGACATTGACATTGACATTGACATTAACATTGACATTGACATTGACATTCACATTGACATTCACATTGACATTCACATTGACATTCACATCGACATTCACATTGACATTCACATTGACATTGACATTGACAGTGACGTTGTCGTTGACGTTGACGTTGACGTTGACGTTGACGTTGACGTTGACGTTGACGTTGACGTTGACGTTGACGTTGACGTTGACGTTGACGTTGACGTTGACGTTGACGTTGACGTTGACGTTGACGTTGACGTTGACGTTGACGTTGACGTTGACGTTGACGTTGACGTTGACGTTGACGTTGACGTTGACGTTGACGTTGACGTTGACGTTGACGTTGACGTTGACGTTGACGTTGACGTTGACGTTGACGTTGACGTTGACGTTGACGTTGACGTTGACGTTGACGTTGACGTTGACGTTGACGTTGACGTTGACGTTGACGTTGACGTTGACGTTGACGTTGACGTTGACGTTGACATTCACATTGACGTTCACATTGACGTTCACATTGAAATTCACATTGTCATTGACATTGACATTGACATTGACATTGACATTGACATTGACATTGACATTGACATTGACATTGACATTGACATTGACATTGACATTGACATTGACATTGACATTGACATTGACATTCACATCGACATTCACATCGACACTGACACTAACATTCACATTGATACTGACATTGACACTGACACTGACACTGACACTGACACTGACACTGACACTGACACTGACAATCACATCGACATTCACATTGACATTGACATTCACATGGACATTCACATCGACATTGACATTGACATTGACATTGACATTGACATTGTCATTGACATTGACATTGACATTGACATTGACATTGACATTGACATTCACATTGACATTGACATTGACATTGACATTGACATTGACATTGACATTAACATTGACATTGACATTGACATTGACATTCACATTGACATTCACATTGACATTCACATTGACATTCACATTGACATTCACATTGACATTCACATTGACATTCACATTGACATTCACATTGACATTCACATTGACATTCACATTGACATTCACATTGACATTCACATTGACATTCACATTGACATTCACATTGACATTCACATTGACATTCACATTGACATTCACATTGACATTCACATTGACATTCACATTGACATTGACATTGACATTGACATTGACATTGACATTGACATTGACATTGACATTGACATTGACATTGACATTGACATTGACATTGACATTGACATTGACATTGACATTGACATTGACATTGACATTGACATTGACATTGACATTGACATTGACATTGACATTGACATTGACATTGACATTGACATTGACATTGACATTGACATTGACATTGACATTGACATTGACATTGACATTGACATTGACATTGACATTGACATTGACATTGACATTGACATTGACATTGACATTGACATTGACATTGACATTGACATTGACATTGACATTGACATTGACATTGACATTGACATTGACATTGACATTGACATTGACATTGACATTGACATTGACATTGACATTGACATTGACATTGACATTGACATTGACATTGACATTGACATTGACATTGACATTGACATTGACATTGACATTGACATTGACATTGACATTGACATTGACATTGACATTGACATTGACATTGACATTGACATTGACATTGACATTGACATTGACATTGACATTGACATTGACATTGACATTAACGTTGACATTGACATTGACATTGACATTGACATTAACGTTGACATTCACACTCACATTCACGTTGACATTCACATTGACGTTCACATTGACGTTCACATTGACGTTCACATTGACCTTCACATTGACGTTCACATTGACGTTCACATTGACATTCACATTGACGTTCACATTGACGTTCACATTGACGTTCACATTGACATTCACATTGACATTCACATTGACATTCACATTGACATTCACATTGACATTCACATTGACATTCACATTGACATTCACATTGACATTGACATTGACATTGACATTGATTCTGACATTCACATTGACATTCACATTGACATTCACATCGACATTCACATCGACATTCACATCGACATTGACATTGACATTGACATTGACATTGACATTGACATTGACATTGACATTGACATTGACATTGACATTGACATTGACATTGACATTGACATTGACATTGACATTGACATTGACATTGACATTGACATTGACATTGACATTGACATTGACATTGACATTGACATTGACATTGACATTGACATTGACATTGACATTGACATTGACATTGACATTGACATTGACATTGACATTGACATTGACATTGACATTGACATTGACATTGACATTGACATTGACATTGACATTGACATTGACATTGACATTGACATTGACATTGACATTGACATTGACATTGACATTGACATTGACATTGACATTGACATTGACATTGACATTGACATTGACATTGACATTGACATTGACATTGACGTTGACGTTGACGTTGACATTGACATTGACATTGACATTGACATTAACGTTGACATTCACACTCACATTCACGTTGACATTCACATTGACGTTCACATTGACGTTCACATTGACGTTCACATTGACCTTCACATTGACGTTCACATTGACGTTCACATTGACATTCACATTGACGTTCACATTGACGTTCACATTGACGTTCACATTGACATTCACATTGACATTCACATTGACATTCACATTGACATTCACATTGACATTCACATTGACATTCACATTGAAATTCACATTGACATTGACATTGACATTGACATTGATTCTGACATTCACATTGACATTCACATTGACATTCACATCGACATTCACATCGACATTCACATCGACATTCACATTGACATTGACATTGACATTGACATTGACATTGACATTGACAGTGACGTTGTCGTTGACGGTGACGTTGACGTTGACGTTGACGTTGACGTTGACGTTGACGTTGACGTTGACGTTGACGTTGACGTTGACGTTGACGTTGACGTTGACGTTGACGTTGACGTTGACGTTGACGTTGACGTTGACGTTGACGTTGACGTTGACGTTGACGTTGACGTTGAGGTTGACGTTGACGTTGACGTTGACGTTGACGTTGACGTTGACGTTGACGTTGACATTCACATTGACGTTCACATTGACGTTCACATTGAAATTCACATTGTCATTGACATTGACATTGACATTGACATTGACATTGACATTGACATTGACATTGACATTGACATTGACATTGACATTGACATTGACATTGACATTCACATCGACATTCACATCGACACTGACACTAACATTCACATTGATACTGACATTGACACTGACACTGACACTGACACTGACACTGACACTGACACTGACACTGACAATCACATCGACATTCACATTGACATTGACATTCACATGGACATTCACATCGACATTGACATTGACATTGACATTGACATTGACATTGTCATTGACATTGACATTGACATTGACATTGACATTGACATTGACATTCACATTGACATTGACATTGACATTGACATTGACATTGACATTGACATTAACATTGACATTCACATTGACATTCACATTGACATTCACATTGACATTCACATTGACATTCACATTGACATTCACATTGACATTCACATTGACATTCACATTGACATTCACATTGACATTCACATTGACATTCACATTGACATTCACATTGACATTCACATTGACATTCACATTGACATTCACATTGACATTCACATTGACATTGACATTGACATTGACATTGACATTGACATTGACATTGACATTGACATTGACATTGACATTGACATTGACATTGACATTGACATTGACATTGACATTGACATTGACATTGACATTGACATTGACATTGACATTGACATTGACATTGACATTGACATTGACATTGACATTGACATTGACATTGACATTGACATTGACATTGACATTGACATTGACATTGACATTGACATTGACATTGACATTGACATTGACATTGACATTGACATTGACATTGACATTGACATTGACATTGACATTGACATTGACATTGACATTGACATTGACATTGACATTGACATTGACATTGACATTGACATTGACATTGATATTGACATTGACATTGACATTGACATTGACATTGACATTGACATTGACATTGACATTGACATTGACATTGACATTGACATTGACATTGACATTGACATTGACATTGACATTGACATTGACATTGACATTGACATTGACATTGACATTGACATTGACATTGACATTGACATTGACATTGACATTAACGTTGACATTGACATTGACATTGACATTGACATTAACGTTGACATTCACACTCACATTCACGTTGACATTCACATTGACGTTCACATTGACGTTCACATTGACGTTCACATTGACCTTCACATTGACGTTCACATTGACGTTCACATTGACATTCACATTGACGTTCACATTGACGTTCACATTGACGTTCACATTGACATTCACATTGACATTCACATTGACATTCACATTGACATTCACATTGACATTCACATTGACATTCACATTGACATTCACATTGACATTGACATTGACATTGACATTGATTCTGACATTCACATTGACATTCACATTGACATTCACATCGACATTCACATCGACATTCACATCGACATTGACATTGACATTGACATTGACATTGACATTGACATTGACATTGACATTGACATTGACATTGACATTGACATTGACATTGACATTGACATTGACATTGACATTGACATTGACATTGACATTGACATTGACATTGACATTGACATTGACATTGACATTGACATTGACATTGACATTGACATTGACATTGACATTGACATTGACATTGACATTGACATTGACATTGACATTGACATTGACATTGACATTGACATTGACATTGACATTGACATTGACATTGACATTGACATTGACATTGACATTGACATTGACATTGACATTGACATTGACATTGACATTGACATTGACATTGACATTGACATTGACATTGACATTGACATTGACATTGACATTGACATTGACATTGACATTGACATTGACATTGACATTGACATTGACATTGACATTGACATTGACATTGACATTGACATTGACATTGACATTGACATTGACATTGACATTGACATTGACATTGACGTTGACGTTGACATTGACATTGACATTGACATTGACATTAACGTTGACATTCACACTCACATTCACGTTGACATTCACATTGACGTTCACATTGACGTTCACATTGACCTTCACATTGACGTTCACATTGACGTTCACATTGACATTCACATTGACGTTCACATTGACGTTCACATTGACGTTCACATTGACATTCACATTGACATTCACATTGACATTCACATTGACATTCACATTGACATTCACATTGACATTCACATTGAAATTCACATTGACATTGACATTGACATTGACATTGATTCTGACATTCACATTGACATTCACATTGACATTCACATCGACATTCACATCGACATTCACATCGACATTCACATTGACATTGACATTGACATTGACATTGACATTGACATTGACAGTGACGTTGTCGTTGACGGTGACGTTGACGTTGACGTTGACGTTGACGTTGACGTTGACGTTGACGTTGACGTTGACGTTGACGTTGACGTTGACGTTGACGTTGACGTTGACGTTGACGTTGACGTTGACGTTGACGTTGACGTTGACGTTGACGTTGACGTTGACGTTGACGTTGACGTTGACGTTGACGTTGACGTTGACGTTGACGTTGACGTTGACGTTGACGTTGACGTTGACGTTGACGTTGACGTTGACGTTGACGTTGACGTTGACGTTGACGTTGACGTTGACGTTGACGTTGACGTTGACGTTGACGTTGACGTTGACGTTGACGTTGACGTTGACGTTGACGTTGACGTTGACGTTGACGTTGACGTTGACGTTGACGTTGACGTTGACGTTGACGTTGACGTTGACGTTGACGTTGACGTTGACGTTGACGTTGACGTTGACGTTGACGTTGACGTTGACGTTGACGTTGACGTTGACGTTGACGTTGACGTTGACGTTGACGTTGACGTTGACGTTGACGTTGACGTTGACGTTGACGTTGACGTTGACGTTGACGTTGACGTTGACGTTGACGTTGACGTTGACGTTGACGTTGACGTTGACGTTGACGTTGACGTTGACGTTGACGTTGACATTCACATTGACATTCACATTGACGTTCACATTGACGTTCACATTGAAATTCACATTGTCCTTGACATTGACATTGACATTGACATTGACATTGACATTGACATTGACATTGACATTGACATTGACATTGACATTGACATTGACATTGACATTGACATTGACATTGTCATTGACATTGACATTGACATTGACATTGACATTGACATTGACATTGACATTGACATTGACATTGACATTGACATTGACATTGACATTGACATTGACATTGACATTGACATTGACATTGACATTGACATTGACATTGACATTGACATTGACATTGACATTGACATTGACATTGACATTGACATTGACATTGACATTGACATTGACATTGACATTGACATTGACATTGACATTGACATTGACATTGACATTGACATTGACATTGACATTGACATTGACATTGACATTGACATTGACATTGACATTGACATTGACATTGACATTGACATTGACATTGACATTGACATTGACATTGACATTGACATTGACATTGACATTGACATTGACATTGACATTGACATTGACATTGACATTGACATTGACATTGACATTGACATTGACATTGACATTGACATTGACATTGACATTGACATTGACATTAACGTTGACATTCACACTCACGTTGACATTCAAATTGACGTTCACATTGACGTTCACATTGACGTTCACATTGACCTTCACATTGACGTTCACATTGACATTCACATTGACGTTCACATTGACGCTCCCATTGACGTTCACATTGACATTCACATTGACGTTCACATTGACGTTCACATTGACGTTCACATTGACGTTCACATTGACATTCACATTGACATTCACATTGACATTCACATTGACATTCACATTGACATTCACATTGACATTCACATTGACATTGACATTGACATTGACATTGACATTGATTCTGACATTCACATTGACATTCTCATTGACATTCCAATTAACATTCACATTGACATTCACATTGACATTCACATCGACATTCACATCGACATTCACATCGACATTGACATTGACATTGACATTGACATTGACAGTGACGTTGTCGTTGACGTTGACGTTGACGTTGACGTTGACGTTGACGTTGACTATGACGTTGACGTTGACGTTTACGTTGACGTTGACGTTGACGTTGACGTTGACATTCACATTGACGTTCACATTGACGTTCACATTGAAATTCACATTGTCATTGACATTGACATTGACATTGACATTGACATTGACATTGACATTGACATTGACATTGACATTGACATTGACATTGACATTGACATTGACATTGTCATTGACATTGACATTGACATTGACATTGACATTGACATTGACATTGACATTGACATTGACATTGACATTAACATTGACATTCACATTGACATTGACATTGACATTGACATTGACATTGACATTGACATTGACATTGACATTGACATTGACATTAACATTGACATTCACATTGACATTCACATTGACATTCACATTGACATTCACATTGACATTCACATTGACATTCACATTGACATTCACATTGACATTGACATTAACGTTGACATTCACACTCACATTCACGTTGACATTTACATTGACGTTCACATTGACGTTCACATTGACGTTCACATTGACGTTCAAATTGACGTTCACATTGACATTCACATTGACGTTCACATTGACGCTCCCATTGACGTTCACATTGACATTCACATTGACGTTCACATTGACGTTCACATTGACGTTCACATTGACATTCACATTGACGTTCACATTGACATTCACATTGACATTCACATTGACATTCACATTGACATTCACATTGACATTCACATTGACATTGACATTGATTCTGACATTCACATTGACATTCTCATTGACATTCACATTAACATTCACATTGACATTCACATCGACATTCACATCGACATTCACATCGACATTCACATTGACATTGACATTGACATTGACATTGACATTGACAGTGACGTTGTCGTTGACGTTGACGTTGACGTTGGCGTTGACGTTGACGTTGACGTTGACGTTGACGTTGACGTTGACGTTGACGTTGACGTTGACGTTGACGTTGACGTTGACGTTGACGTTGACGTTGACGTTGACGTTGACGTTGACGTTGACATTCACATTGACGTCCACATTGACGTTCACATTGAAATTCACATTGTCATTGACATTGACATTGACATTGACATTGACATTGACATTCACATCGACATTCACATCGACATTCACATCGACACTGACACTAACATTCACATTGACACTGACATTGACACTGACACTGACACTGACACTCACATCGACATTCACATTGACATTGACATTCACATGGACATTCACATCGACATTGACATTGACATTGACATTGACATTGACATTGACATTGACATTGACATTGTCATTGACATTGACATTGACATTGACATTGACATTGACATTGA
>CAXARU010000055.1:827500-877500 GCA_963971365.1 Lasioglossum villosulum
TTGACATTGACATTGACATTGACATTGACATTGACATTGACATTGACATTGACATTCACATCGACATTCACATCGACACTGACACTAACATTCACATTGACACTGACATTGACACTGACACTGACACTGACACTGACACTGACACTGACACTGACACTGACACTGACACTCACATCGACATTCACATTGACATTGACATTCACATGGACATTCACATCGACATTGACATTGACATTGACATTGACATTGACATTGACATTGTCATTGACATTGACATTGACATTGACATTGACATTGACATTGACATTGACATTGACATTGACATTGACATTGACATTGACATTAACATTGACATTCACATTCACATTGACATTCACATTGACATTGACATTGACATTGACATTGACATTGACATTGACATTGACATTGACATTCACATTCACATTGACATTGACATTGACATTGACATTGACATTGACATTGACATTAACATTGACATTCACATTGACATTCACATTGACATTCACATTGACATTCACATTGACATTCACATTGACATTCACATTGACATTCACATTGACATTCACATCGACATTCACATTGACATTGACATTGACATTGACATTGACATTGACATTGACATTGTCGTTGACGTTGACGTTGACGTTGACGTTGACGTTGACGTTGACGTTGACGTTGACGTTGACGTTGACGTTGACATTCACATTGACGTTCACATTGACGTTCACATTGAAATTCACATTGTCATTGACATTGACATTGACATTGACATTGACATTGACATTGACATTGACATTGACATTGACATTCACATCGACATTCACATCGACACTGACACTAACATTCACATTGACACTGACATTGACACTGACACTGACACTGACACTGACACTGACACTGACACTGACACTGACACTCACATCGACATTCACATTGACATTGACATTCACATGGACATTCACATCGACATTGACATTGACATTGACATTGACATTGACATTGACATTGACATTGTCATTGACATTGACATTGACATTGACATTGACATTGACATTGACATTGACATTGACATTGACATTAACATTGACATTCACATTGACATTCACATTGACATTCACATTGACATTGACATTGACATTGACATTTACATTAACATTGACATTCACATTGACATTCACATTGACATTGACATTGACATTGACATTGACATTCACATTGACATTCACATTGACATTCACATTGACATTCACATTGACATTCACATTGACATTCACATTGACATTCACATTGACATTCACATTGACATTCACATTGACATTCACATTGACATTCACATTGACATTCACATTGACATTCACATTGACATTCACATTGACATTCACATTGACATTCACATTGACATTGACATTGACATTGACATTGACATTGACATTGACATTGACATTGACATTGACATTGACATTGACATTGACATTGACATTGACATTGACATTGACATTGACATTGACATTGACATTGACATTGACATTGACATTGACATTGACATTGACATTGACATTGACATTGACATTGACATTGACATTCACATTGACATTCACATTGACATTGACATTGACATTGACATTGACATTGACATTGACATTAACATTGACATTCACATTGACATTCACATTGACATTCACATTCACATTGACATTCACATTGACATTCACATTGACATTCACATCGACATTCACATCGACATTCACATTGACATTGACATTGACATTGACATTGACATTGACAGTGACGTTGTCGTTGACGTTGACGTTGACGTTGACGTTGACGTTGACATTGACATTGACATTGACATTGACATTGACATTGACATTGACATTGACATTCACATCGACATTCACATCGACACTGACACTAACATTCACATTGACACTGACATTGACACTGACACTGACACTGACACTGACACTGACACTGACACTGACACTCACATCGACATTCACATTGACATTGACATTCACATGGACATTCACATCGACATTGACATTGACATTGACATTGACATTGACATTGACATTGACATTGACATTGACATTGACATTGACATTGACATTAACATTGACATTCACATTGACATTCACATTGACATTCACATTGACATTCACATTGACATTCACATTGACATTCACATTGACATTCACATTGACATTCACATCGACATTCACATTGACATTGACATTGACATTGACATTGACATTGACATTGACATTGTCGTTGACGTTGACGTTGACGTTGACGTTGACGTTGACGTTGACGTTGACGTTGACGTTGACGTTGACGTTGACATTCACATTGACGTTCACATTGACGTTCACATTGAAATTCACATTGTCATTGACATTGACATTGACATTGACATTGACATTGACATTGACATTGACATTGACATTGACATTCACATCGACATTCACATCGACACTGACACTAACATTCACATTGACACTGACATTGACACTGACACTGACACTGACACTGACACTGACACTGACACTGACACTCACATCGACATTCACATTGACATTGACATTCACATGGACATTCACATCGACATTGACATTGACATTGACATTGACATTGACATTGACATTGACATTGTCATTGACATTGACATTGACATTGACATTGACATTGACATTGACATTGACATTGACATTGACATTAACATTGACATTCACATTGACATTCACATTGACATTCACATTGACATTGACATTGACATTGACATTGACATTAACATTGACATTCACATTGACATTCACATTGACATTGACATTGACATTGACATTGACATTCACATTGACATTCACATTGACATTCACATTGACATTCACATTGACATTCACATTGACATTCACATTGACATTCACATTGACATTCACATTGACATTCACATTGACATTCACATTGACATTCACATTGACATTCACATTGACATTCACATTGACATTCACATTGACATTCACATTGACATTCACATTGACATTCACATTGACATTCACATTGACATTGACATTGACATTGACATTGACATTGACATTGACATTGACATTGACATTGACATTGACATTGACATTGACATTGACATTGACATTGACATTGACATTGACATTGACATTGACATTGACATTGACATTGACATTGACATTGACATTGACATTCACATTGACATTGACATTGACATTGACATTGACATTGACATTGACATTGACATTGACATTAACATTGACATTCACATTGACATTCACATTGACATTCACATTCACATTGACATTCACATTGACATTCACATTGACATTCACATTGACATTCACATCGACATTCACATCGACATTCACATTGACATTGACATTGACATTGACATTGACATTGACAGTGACGTTGTCGTTGACGTTGACGTTGACGTTGACGTTGACGTTGACATTGACATTGACATTGACATTGACATTGACATTGACATTGACATTGACATTCACATCGACATTCACATCGACACTGACACTAACATTCACATTGACACTGACATTGACACTGACACTGACACTGACACTGACACTGACACTGACACTGACACTCACATCGACATTCACATTGACATTGACATTCACATGGACATTCACATCGACATTGACATTGACATTGACATTGACATTGACATTGACATTGACATTGACATTGACATTGTCATTGACATTGACATTGACATTGACATTGACATTGACATTGACATTGACATTAACATTGACATTCACATTGACATTCACATTGACATTCACATTGACATTGACATTGACATTGACATTGACATTGACATTGACATTGACATTGACATTCACATCGACATTCACATCGACACTGACACTAACATTCACATTGACACTGACATTGACACTGACACTGACACTGACACTGACACTGACACTGACACTGACACTCACATCGACATTCACATTGACATTGACATTCACATGGACATTCACATCGACATTGACATTGACATTGACATTGACATTGACATTGACATTGACATTGTCATTGACATTGACATTGACATTGACATTGACATTGACATTGACATTGACATTGACATTGACATTGACATTAACATTGACATTCACATTCACATTGACATTCACATTGACATTGACATTGACATTGACATTGACATTGACATTGACATTGACATTGACATTCACATTGACATTGACATTGACATTGACATTGACATTGACATTGACATTAACATTGACATTCACATTGACATTCACATTTACATTCACATTGACATTCACATTGACATTCACATTGACATTCACATTGACATTCACATTGACATTCACATCGACATTCACATTGACATTGACATTGACATTGACATTGACATTGACATTGACAGTGACGTTGTCGTTGACGTTGACGTTGACGTTGACGTTGACGTTGACGTTGACGTTGACGTTGACGTTGACGTTGACGTTGACGTTGACGTTGACGTTGACGTTGACGTTGACGTTGACATTCACATTGACATTCACATTGACGTTCACATTGACGTTCACATTGTCATTGACATTGACATTGACATTGACATTGACATTGACATTGACATTGACATTGACATTGACATTCACATCGACATTCACATCGACACTGACACTAACATTCACATTGACACTGACATTGACACTGACACTGACACTGACACTGACACTGACACTGACACTGACACTCACATCGACATTCACATTGACATTGACATTCACATGGACATTCACATCGACATTGACATTGACATTGACATTGACATTGACATTAACATTGACATTGACATTGACATTGTCATTGACATTGACATTGACATTGACATTGACATTGACATTGACATTGACATTGACATTGACATTGACATTGACATTAACATTGACATTCACATTATCATTCACATTGACATTCACATTGACATTGACATTGACATTGACATTGACATTAACATTGACATTCACATTGACATTCACATTGACATTCACATTGACATTCACATTGACATTCACATTGACATTCACATTGACATTCACATTGACATTCACATTGACATTCACATTGACATTCACATTGACATTCACATTGACATTCACATTGACATTCACATTGACATTCACATTGACATTCACATTGACATTCACATTGACATTCACATTGACATTGACATTTACATTGACATTGACATTGACATTGACATTGACATTGACATTGACATTGACATTGACATTGACATTGACATTGACATTGACATTGACATTGACATTGACATTGACATTGACATTCACATTGACATTCACATTGACATTCACATTGACATTCACATTGACATTCACATTGACATTCACATTGACATTCACATTGACATTCACATTGACATTCACATTGACATTCACATTGACATTCACATCGACATTGACATTGACATTGACATTGACATTGACATTGACATTGACATTGACATTGTCATTGACATTGACATTGACATTGACATTGACATTGACATTGACATTCACATTGACATTCACATTGACATTCACATTGACATTCACATTGACATTCACATCGACATTCACATTGACATTGACATTGACATTGACATTGACATTGACATTGACAGTGACGTTGTCGTTGACGTTGACGTTGACGTTGACGTTGACGTTGACGTTGACGTTGACGTTGACGTTGACGTTGACGTTGACGTTGACATTCACATTGACGTTCACATTGACGTTCACATTGAAATTCACATTGTCATTGACATTGACATTGACATTGACATTGACATTGACATTGACATTGACATTGACATTGACATTGACATTCACATGGACATTCACATCGACATTGACATTGACATTGACATTGACATTGACATTGACATTGACATTGACATTGTCATTGACATTGACATTGACATTGACATTGACATTGACATTGACATTGACATTGACATTGACATTGACATTGACATTGACATTGACATTAACATTGACATTCACATTGACATTCACATTGACATTCACATTGACATTGACATTGACATTGACATTGACATTAACATTGACATTCACATTGACATTCACATTGACATTCACATTGACATTCACATTGACATTCACATTGACATTCACATTGACATTCACATTGACATTCACATTGACATTCACATTGACATTCACATTGACATTCACATTGACATTCACATTGACATTCACATTGACATTCACATTGACATTCACATTGACATTCACATTGACATTCACATTGACATTCACATTGACATTCACATTGACATTGACATTGACATTGACATTGACATTGACATTGACATTGACATTGACATTGACATTGACATTGACATTGACATTGACATTGACATTGACATTGACATTGACATTGACATTGACATTGACATTGACATTGACATTGACATTGACATTGACATTGACATTGACATTGACATTGACATTGACATTGACATTGACATTGACATTGACATTGACATTGACATTGACATTGACATTGACATTGACATTGACATTGACATTGACATTAACATTGACATTCACATTGACATTCACATTGACATTGACATTCACATTGACATTCACATTGACATTCACATTGACATTCACATCGACATTCACATTGACATTGACATTGACATTGACATTGACATTGACATTGACAGTGACGTTGTCGTTGACGTTGACGTTGACGTTGACGTTGACGTTGACGTTGACGTTGACGTTGACGTTGACGTTGACGTTGACATTCACATTGACGTTCACATTGACGTTCACATTGAAATTCACATTGTCATTGACATTGACATTGACATTGACATTGACATTGACATTGACATTGACATTGACATTGACATTGACATTCACATCGACATTCACATCGACACTGACACTAACATTCACATTGACACTGACATTGACACTGACACTGACACTGACACTGACACTGACACTGACACTGACACTCACATCGACATTCACATTGACATTGACATTCACATGGACATTCACATCGACATTGACATTGACATTGACATTGACATTGACATTGACATTGACATTGACATTGTCATTGACATTGACATTGACATTGACATTGACATTGACATTGACATTGACATTGACATTGACATTGACATTAACATTGACATTCACATTGACATTCACATTGACATTCACATTGACATTGACATTGACATTGACATTGACATTGACATTAACATTGACATTCACATTGACATTCACATTGACGTTCACATTGACGTTCACATTGACCTTCACATTGACGTTCACATTGACATTCACATTGACGTTCACATTGACGCTCCCACTGACGTTCACATTGACATTCACATTGACATTCACATCGACATTCACATTGACATTGACATTGACATTGACATTGACATTGACATTGACAGTGACGTTGTCGTTGACGTTGACGTTGACGTTGACGTTGACGTTGACGTTGACGTTGACGTTGACGTTGACGTTGACGTTGACGTTGACGTTGACGTTGACGTTGACGTTGACGTTGACGTTGACATTCACATTGACGTTCACATTGACATTCACATTGATATTCACATTGACATTCACATTGACATTCACATTGACATTCACATTGACATTCACATTGACATTCACATTGACATTCACATTGACATTGACATTGACATTGACATTGACATTGACATTGACATTGACATTGACATTGACATTGACATTGACATTGACATTGACATTGACATTGACATTGACATTGACATTGACATTGACATTGACATTGACATTGACATTGACATTGACATTGACATTGACATTGACATTGACATTGACATTGACATTGACATTGACATTGACATTAACATTGACATTCACATTGACATTCACATTGACATTCACATTGACATTCACATTGACATTCACATTGACATTCACATTGACATTCACATTGACATTCACATTGACATTCACATCGACATTCACATTGACATTGACATTGACATTGACATTGACATTGACATTGACAGTGACGTTGTCGTTGACGTTGACGTTGACGTTGACGTTGACGTTGACGTTGACGTTGACGTTGACGTTGACGTTGACGTTGACGTTGACATTCACATTGACGTTCACATTGACGTTCACATTGAAATTCACATTGTCATTGACATTGACATTGACATTGACATTGACATTGACATTGACATTGACATTGACATTGACATTGACATTCACATCGACATTCACATCGACACTGACACTAACATTCACATTGACACTGACATTGACACTGACACTGACACTGACACTGACACTGACACTGACACTGACACTCACATCGACATTCACATTGACATTGACATTCACATGGACATTCACATCGACATTGACATTGACATTGACATTGACATTGACATTGACATTGACATTGTCATTGACATTGACATTGACATTGACATTGACATTGACATTGACATTGACATTGACATTGACATTAACATTGACATTCACATTGACATTCACATTGACATTCACATTGACATTGACATTGACATTGACATTGACATTGACATTAACATTAACATTCACATTGACATTCACATTGACATTCACATTGACATTCACATTGACATTCACATTGACATTCACATTGACATTCACATTGACATTCACATTGACATTCACATTGACATTCACATTGACATTCACATTGACATTCACATTGACATTCACATTGACATTCACATTGACATTCACATTGACATTCACATTGACATTCACATTGACATTCTCATTGACATTCACATTGACATTCACATTGACATTGACATTGACATTGACATTGACATTGACATTGACATTGACATTGACATTGACATTGACATTGACATTGACATTGACATTGACATTGACATTGACATTGACATTGACATTGACATTGACATTGACATTGACATTGACATTGACATTGACATTCACATCGACATTCACATCGACACTGACACTAACATTCACATTGACACTGACATTGACACTGACACTGACACTGACACTGACACTGACACTGACACTGACACTCACATCGACATTCACATTGACATTGACATTCACATGGACATTCACATCGACATTGACATTGACATTGACATTGACATTGACATTGACATTGACATTGTCATTGACATTGACATTGACATTGACATTGACATTGACATTGACATTGACATTGACATTGACATTAACATTGACATTCACATTGATATTCACATTGACATTCACATTGACATTGACATTGACATTGACATTGACATTGACATTAACATTGACATTCACATTGACATTCACATTGACATTCACATTGACATTCACATTGACATTCACATTGACATTCACATTGACATTCACATTGACATTCACATTGACATTCACATTGACATTCACATTGACATTCACATTGACATTCACATTGACATTCACATTGACATTCACATTGACATTCACATTGACATTCACATTGACATTCACATTGACATTCTCATTGACATTCACATTGACATTGACATTGACATTGACATTGACATTGACATTGACATTGACATTGACATTGACATTGACATTGACATTGACATTGACATTGACATTGACATTGACATTGACATTGACATTGACATTGACATTGACATTGACATTGACATTGACATTGACATTGACATTGACATTGACATTGACATTGACATTGACATTGACATTGACATTGACATTGACATTGACATTGACATTGACATTGACATTCACACTCACATTCACGTTGACATTCACATTGACGTTCACATTGACGTTCACATTGACGTTCACATTGACCTTCACATTGACGTTCACATTGACATTCACATTGACGTTCACATTGACGCTCCCATTGACGTTCACATTGACATTCACATTGACGTTCACATTGACGTTCACATTGACGTTCACATTGACATTCACATTGACATTCACATTGACATTCACATTGACATTCACATTGACATTCACATTGACATTCACATTGACATTCACATTGACATTCACATTGACATTCACATTGACATTCACATTGACATTGATTCTGACATTCACATTGACATTCACATCGACACTGACACTAACATTCACATTGACACTGACATTGACACTGACACTGACACTGACACTGACACTGACACTGACACTCACATCGACATTCACATTGACATTGACATTCACATGGACATTCACATCGACATTGACATTGACATTGACATTGACATTGACATTGACATTGACATTGACATTGACATTGTCATTGACATTGACATTGACATTGACATTGACATTGACATTGACATTGACATTGACATTGACATTGACATTGACATTGACATTAACATTGACATTCACATTGACATTCACATTGACATTGACATTGACATTGACATTGACATTGACATTGACATTGACATTGACATTGACATTGACATTGACATTGACATTGACATTGACATTCACATTGACATTGACATTGACATTGACATTGACATTCACATTGACATTCACATTGACATTCACATTGACATTCACATTGACATTCACATCGACATTCACATTGACATTGACATTGACATTGACATTGACATTGACATTGACATTGACAGTGACGTTGTCGTTGACGTTGACGTTGACGTTGACGTTGACGTTGACGTTGACGTTGACGTTGACGTTGACGTTGACGTTGACGTTGACGTTGACGTTGACGTTGACGTTGACATTCACATTGACGTTCACATTGAAATTCACATTGTCATTGACATTGGCATTGACATTGACATTGACATTGACATTGACATTGACATTGACATTGACATTGACATTCACATCGACATTCACATCGACACTGACACTAACATTCACATTGACACTGACATTGACACTGACACTGACACTGACACTGACACTGACACTGACACTGACACTCACATCGACATTCACATTGACATTGACATTCACATGGACATTCACATCGACATTGACATTGACATTGACATTGACATTGACATTGACATTGACATTGACATTGACATTGTCATTGACATTGACATTGACATTGACATTGACATTGACATTGACATTGACATTAACATTGACATTGACATTAACATTGACATTCACATTGACATTCACATTGACATTCACATTCACATTGACATTGACATTGACATTCACATTGACATTCACATTGACATTGACATTGACATTCACATTGACATTCACATTGACATTCACATTGACATTCACATTGACATTCACATTGACATTCACATTGACATTCACATTGACATTCACATTGACATTCACATTGACATTCACATTGACATTCACATCGACATTCACATTGACATTGACATTGACATTGACATTGACATTGACATTGACAGTGACGTTGTCGTTGACGTTGACGTTGACGTTGACGTTGACGTTGACGTTGACGTTGACGTTGACGTTGACGTTGACGTTGACGTTGACGTTGACGTTGACGTTGACGTTGACGTTGACGTTGACGTTGACGTTGACGTTGACGTTGACGTTGACGTTGACATTCACATTGACGTTCACATTGACGTTCACATTGAAATTCACATTGTCATTGACATTGACATTGACATTGACATTGACATTCACATTGACATTGACATTGACATTCACATCGACATTCACATCGACACTGACACTAACATTCACATTGACACTGACATTGACACTGACACTGACACTGACACTGACACTGACACTGACACTGACACTCACATCGACATTCACATTGACATTGACATTCACATGGACATTCACATCGACATTGACATTGACATTGACATTGACATTGACATTGACATTGACATTGACATTGACATTGTCATTGACATTGACATTGACATTGACATTGACATTGACATTGACATTGACATTGACATTGACATTAACATTGACATTCACATTGACATTCACATTGACATTCACATTGACATTGACATTGACATTCACATTGACATTCACATTGACATTCACATTGACATTCACATTGACATTCACATTGACATTCACATTGACATTCACATTGACATTCACATTGACATTCACATTGACATTCACATTGACATTCACATTGACATTCACATTGACATTCACATTGACATTCACATTCACATTGACATTGACATTGACATTGACATTGACATTGACATTGACATTGACATTGACATTGACATTGACATTGACATTGACATTGACATTGACATTGACATTGACATTGACATTCACATTGACATTCACATTGACATTGACATTGACATTGACATTGACATTGACATTGACATTCACATTGACATTCACATTGACATTCACATTGACATTCACATTGACATTCACATTGACATTCACATTGACATTCACATCGACATTCACATTGACATTGACATTGACATTGACATTGACATTGACATTGACATTGACATTGACATTGACAGTGACGTTGTCGTTGACGTTGACGTTGACGTTGACGTTGACGTTGACGTTGACGTTGACGTTGACGTTGACGTTGACGTTGACGTTGACGTTGACGTTGACGTTGACATTCACATTGACGTTCACATTGACGTTCACATTGAAATTCACATTGTCATTGACATTGACAATGACATTGACATTGACATTGACATTGACATTGACATTGACATTGACATTGACATTCACATCGACATTCACATCGACACTGACACTAACATTCACATTGACACTGACATTGACACTGACACTGACACTGACACTGACACTGACACTGACACTGACACTCACATCGACATTCACATTGACATTGACATTCACATGGACATTCACATCGACATTGACATTGACATTGACATTGACATTGACATTGACATTGACATTGTCATTGACATTGACATTGACATTGACATTGACATTGACATTGACATTGACATTGACATTAACATTGACATTGACATTAACATTGACATTCACATTGACATTCACATTGACATTCACATTGACATTGACATTGACATTGACATTCACATTGACATTCACATTGACATTGACATTGACATTCACATTGACATTCACATTGACATTCACATTGACATTCACATTGACATTCACATTGACATTCACATTGACATTCACATTGACATTCACATTGACATTCACATTGACATTCACATTGACATTCACATTGACATTCACATCGACATTCACATTGACATTGACATTGACATTGACATTGACATTGACATTGACAGTGACGTTGTCGTTGACGTTGACGTTGACGTTGACGTTGACGTTGACGTTGACGTTGACGTTGACGTTGACGTTGACGTTGACGTTGACGTTGACGTTGACGTTGACGTTGACGTTGACGTTGACGTTGACGTTGACGTTGACGTTGACGTTGACATTCACATTGACGTTCACATTGACGTTCACATTGAAATTCACATTGTCATTGACATTGACATTGACATTGACATTGACATTCACATTGACATTCACATCGACATTCACATCGACACTGACACTAACATTCACATTGACACTGACATTGACACTGACACTGACACTGACACTGACACTGACACTGACACTGACACTGACACTCACATCGACATTCACATTGACATTGACATTCACATGGACATTCACATCGACATTGACATTGACATTGACATTGACATTGACATTGACATTGACATTGACATTGACATTGACATTGACATTGACATTGACATTGACATTGACATTGACATTGACATTGACATTGACATTGACATTGACATTGACATTGACATTGACATTGACATTGACATTGACATTGACATTGACATTGACATTGACATTGACATTGACATTGACATTGACATTGACATTGACATTGACATTGACATTGACATTGACATTGACATTGACATTGACATTGACATTGACATTGACATTGACATTGACATTGACATTGACATTCACACTCACATTCACGTTGACATTCACATTGACGTTCACATTGACGTTCACATTGACGTTCACATTGACCTTCACATTGACGTTCACATTGACATTCACATTGACGTTCACATTGACGCTCCCATTGACGTTCACATTGACATTCACATTGACGTTCACATTGACGTTCACATTGACGTTCACATTGACATTCACATTGACATTCACATTGACATTCACATTGACATTCACATTGACATTCACATTGACATTCACATTGACATTCACATTGACATTCACATTGACATTCACATTGACATTCACATTGACATTGATTCTGACATTCACATTGACATTCACATCGACACTGACACTAACATTCACATTGACACTGACATTGACACTGACACTGACACTGACACTGACACTGACACTGACACTGACACTCACATCGACATTCACATTGACATTGACATTCACATGGACATTCACATCGACATTGACATTGACATTGACATTGACATTGACATTGACATTGACATTGACATTGTCATTGACATTGACATTGACATTGACATTGACATTGACATTGACATTGACATTGACATTGACATTGACATTAACATTGACATTCACATTGACATTGACATTGACATTGACATTGACATTGACATTGACATTGACATTGACATTGACATTGACATTGACATTGACATTGACATTGACATTGACATTGACATTGACATTGACATTCACATTGACATTGACATTGACATTGACATTGACATTGACATTCACATTGACATTCACATTGACATTCACATTGACATTCACATTGACATTCACATCGACATTCACATTGACATTGACATTGACATTGACATTGACATTGACATTGACATTGACAGTGACGTTGTCGTTGACGTTGACGTTGACGTTGACGTTGACGTTGACGTTGACGTTGACGTTGACGTTGACGTTGACGTTGACGTTGACGTTGACGTTGACGTTGACGTTGACGTTGACGTTGACATTCACATTGACGTTCACATTGAAATTCACATTGTCATTGACATTGGCATTGACATTGACATTGACATTGACATTGACATTGACATTGACATTGACATTCACATCGACATTCACATCGACACTGACACTAACATTCACATTGACACTGACATTGACACTGACACTGACACTGACACTGACACTGACACTGACACTGACACTGACACTCACATCGACATTCACATTGACATTGACATTCACATGGACATTCACATCGACATTGACATTGACATTGACATTGACATTGACATTGACATTGACATTGACATTGTCATTGACATTGACATTGACATTGACATTGACATTGACATTGACATTGACATTGACATTAACATTGACATTGACATTAACATTGACATTCACATTGACATTCACATTGACATTCACATTCACATTGACATTGACATTGACATTCACATTGACATTCACATTGACATTGACATTGACATTCACATTGACATTCACATTGACATTCACATTGACATTCACATTGACATTCACATTGACATTCACATTGACATTCACATTGACATTCACATTGACATTCACATTGACATTCACATTGACATTCACATCGACATTCACATTGACATTGACATTGACATTGACATTGACATCGACATTGACAGTGACGTTGTCGTTGACGTTGACGTTGACGTTGACGTTGACGTTGACGTTGACGTTGACGTTGACGTTGACGTTGACGTTGACGTTGACGTTGACGTTGACGTTGACGTTGACGTTGACGTTGACGTTGACGTTGACGTTGACATTCACATTGACGTTCACATTGACGTTCACATTGAAATTCACATTGACATTGACATTGACATTGACATTCACATTGACATTGACATTGACATTCACATCGACATTCACATCGACACTGACACTAACATTCACATTGACACTGACATTGACACTGACACTGACACTGACACTGACACTGACACTGACACTGACACTCACATCGACATTCACATTGACATTGACATTCACATGGACATTCACATCGACATTGACATTGACATTGACATTGACATTGACATTGACATTGACATTGACATTGACATTGACATTGACATTGTCATTGACATTGACATTGACATTGACATTGACATTGACATTGACATTGACATTGACATTGACATTAACATTGACATTCACATTGACATTCACATTGACATTCACATTGACATTGACATTGACATTCACATTGACATTCACATTGACATTCACATTGACATTCACATTGACATTCACATTGACATTCACATTGACATTCACATTGACATTCACATTGACATTCACATTGACATTCACATTGACATTCACATTGACATTCACATTGACATTCACATTGACATTCACATTCACATTGACATTGACATTGACATTGACATTGACATTGACATTGACATTGACATTGACATTGACATTGACATTGACATTGACATTGACATTGACATTGACATTCACATTGACATTCACATTCACATTGACATTGACATTGACATTGACATTGACATTGACATTGACATTCACATTGACATTCACATTGACATTCACATTGACATTCACAGTGACATTCACATTGACATTCACATTGACATTCACATCGACATTCACATTGACATTGACATTGACATTGACATTGACATTGACATTGACATTGACATTGACATTGACAGTGACGTTGTCGTTGACGTTGACGTTGACGTTGACGTTGACGTTGACGTTGACGTTGACGTTGACGTTGACGTTGACGTTGACGTTGACGTTGACGTTGACGTTGACGTTGACGTTGACATTCACATTGACGTTCACATTGACGTTCACATTGAAATTCACATTGTCATTGACATTGACAATGACATTGACATTGACATTGACATTGACATTGACATTGACATTGACATTGACATTCACATTGACATTCACATTGACATTCACATTGACATTCACATTGACATTCACATTGACATTCACATTGACATTCACATCGACATTCACATTGACATTGACATTGACATTGACATTGACATTGACATTGACATTGACATTGACATTGACATTGACAGTGACGTTGTCGTTGACGTTGACGTTGACGTTGACGTTGACGTTGACGTTGACGTTGACGTTGACGTTGACGTTGACGTTGACGTTGACGTTGACGTTGACGTTGACGTTGACGTTGACGTTGACGTTGACATTCACATTGACGTTCACATTGACGTTCACATTGAAATTCACATTGTCATTGACATTGACAATGACATTGACATTGACATTGACATTGACATTGACATTGACATTGACATTGACATTCACATCGACATTCACATCGACACTGACACTAACATTCACATTGACACTGACATTGACACTGACACTGACACTGACACTGACACTGACACTGACACTGACACTCACATCGACATTCACATTGACATTGACATTCACATGGACATTCACATCGACATTGACATTGACATTGACATTGACATTGACATTGACATTGACATTGTCATTGACATTGACATTGACATTGACATTGACATTGACATTGACATTGACATTGACATTAACATTGACATTGACATTAACATTGACATTCACATTGACATTCACATTGACATTCACATTGACATTGACATTGACATTGACATTCACATTGACATTCACATTGACATTCACATTGACATTGACATTGACATTCACATTGACATTCACATTGACATTCACATTGACATTCACATTGACATTCACATTGACATTCACATTGACATTCACATTGACATTCACATTGACATTCACATTGACATTCACATTGACATTCACATCGACATTCACATTGACATTGACATTGACATTGACATTGACATTGACAGTGACGTTGTCGTTGACGTTGACGTTGACGTTGACGTTGACGTTGACGTTGACGTTGACGTTGACGTTGACGTTGACGTTGACGTTGACGTTGACGTTGACATTCACATTGACGTTCACATTGACGTTCACATTGAAATTCACATTGTCATTGACATTGACATTGACATTGACATTGACATTCACATTGACATTCACATCGACATTCACATCGACACTGACACTAACATTCACATTGACACTGACATTGACACTGACACTGACACTGACACTGACACTGACACTGACACTGACACTGACACTGACACTCACATTCACATGGACATTCACATCGACATTGACATTGACATTGACATTGACATTGACATTGACATTGACATTGACATTGACATTGACATTGACATTGACATTGACATTGACATTGACATTGACATTGACATTGACATTGACATTGACATTGACATTGACATTGACATTGACATTGACATTGACATTGACATTGACATTGACATTGACATTGACATTGACATTGACATTGACATTGACATTGACATTGACATTGACATTGACATTGACATTGACATTGACATTGACATTGACATTGACATTGACATTGACATTGACATTGACATTGACATTCACACTCACATTCACGTTGACATTCACATTGACGTTCACATTGACGTTCACATTGACGTTCACATTGACCTTCACATTGACGTTCACATTGACATTCACATTGACGTTCACATTGACGCTCCCATTGACGTTCACATTGACATTCACATTGACGTTCACATTGACGTTCACATTGACGTTCACATTGACATTCACATTGACATTCACATTGACATTCACATTGACATTCACATTGACATTCACATTGACATTCACATTGACATTCACATTGACATTCACATTGACATTCACATTGACATTCACATTGACATTGATTCTGACATTCACATTGACATTCACATCGACACTGACACTAACATTCACATTGACACTGACATTGACACTGACACTGACACTGACACTGACACTGACACTGACACTGACACTCACATCGACATTCACATTGACATTGACATTCACATTGACATTCACATTGACATTCACATCGACATTCACATTGACATTGACATTGACATTGACATTGACATTGACATTGACAGTGACGTTGTCGTTGACGTTGACGTTGACGTTGACGTTGACGTTGACGTTGACGTTGACGTTGACGTTGACGTTGACGTTGACGTTGACGTTGACGTTGACGTTGACGTTGACGTTGACATTCACATTGACGTTCACATTGAAATTCACATTGTCATTGACATTGGCATTGACATTGACATTGACATTGACATTGACATTGACATTGACATTGACATTCACATCGACATTCACATCGACACTGACACTAACATTCACATTGACACTGACATTGACACTGACACTGACACTGACACTGACACTGACACTGACACTGACACTCACATCGACATTCACATTGACATTGACATTCACATGGACATTCACATCGACATTGACATTGACATTGACATTGACATTGACATTGACATTGACATTGACATTGTCATTGACATTGACATTGACATTGACATTGACATTGACATTGACATTAACATTGACATTGACATTAACATTGACATTCACATTGACATTCACATTGACATTGACATTCACATTGACATTGACATTGACATTCACATTGACATTCACATTGACATTGACATTGACATTCACATTGACATTCACATTGACATTCACATTGACATTCACATTGACATTCACATTGACATTCACATTGACATTCACATTGACATTCACATTGACATTCACATTGACATTCACATTGACATTCACATCGACATTCACATTGACATTGACATTGACATTGACATTGACATTGACATTGACAGTGACGTTGTCGTTGACGTTGACGTTGACGTTGACGTTGACGTTGACGTTGACGTTGACGTTGACGTTGACGTTGACGTTGACGTTGACGTTGACGTTGACGTTGACGTTGACGTTGACGTTGACGTTGACGTTGACGTTGACGTTGACGTTGACGTTGACATTCACATTGACGTTCACATTGACGTTCACATTGAAATTCACATTGTCATTGACATTGACATTGACATTGACATTGACATTCACATTGACATTGACATTGACATTCACATCGACATTCACATCGACACTGACACTAACATTCACATTGACACTGACATTGACACTGACACTGACACTGACACTGACACTGACACTGACACTGACACTGACACTCACATCGACATTCACATTGACATTGACATTCACATGGACATTCACATCGACATTGACATTGACATTGACATTGACATTGACATTGACATTGACATTGACATTGACATTGTCATTGACATTGACATTGACATTGACATTGACATTGACATTGACATTGACATTGACATTGACATTAACATTGACATTCACATTGACATTCACATTGACATTCACATTGACATTGACATCGACACTGACACTAACATTCACATTGACACTGACATTGACACTGACACTGACACTGACACTGACACTGACACTGACACTGACACTCACATCGACATTCACATTGACATTGACATTCACATTGACATTCACATTGACATTCACATTGACATTGACATTGACATTGACATTGACATTGACATTGACATTGACATTGACATTGACATTGACATTGACATTGACATTGACATTGACATTGACATTGACATTGACATTGACATTGACATTGACATTCACATTGACATTCACATTGACATTGACATTGACATTGACATTGACATTGACATTGACATTCACATTGACATTCACATTGACATTCACATTGACATTCACATTGACATTCACATTGACATTCACATTGACATTCACATCGACATTCACATTGACATTGACATTGACATTGACATTGACATTGACATTGACATTGACATTGACATTGACATTGACAGTGACGTTGTCGTTGACGTTGACGTTGACGTTGACGTTGACGTTGACGTTGACGTTGACGTTGACGTTGACGTTGACGTTGACGTTGACGTTGACGTTGACGTTGACGTTGACGTTGACGTTGACATTCACATTGACGTTCACATTGACGTTCACATTGAAATTCACATTGTCATTGACATTGACAATGACATTGACATTGACATTGACATTGACATTGACATTGACATTGACATTGACATTCACATCGACATTCACATCGACACTGACACTAACATTCACATTGACACTGACATTGACACTGACACTGACACTGACACTGACACTGACACTGACACTGACACTCACATCGACATTCACATTGACATTGACATTCACATGGACATTCACATCGACATTGACATTGACATTGACATTGACATTGACATTGACATTGACATTGTCATTGACATTGACATTGACATTGACATTGACATTGACATTGACATTGACATTGACATTAACATTGACATTGACATTAACATTGACATTCACATTGACATTCACATTGACATTCACATTGACATTGACATTGACATTGACATTCACATTGACATTCACATTGACATTGACATTGACATTCACATTGACATTCACATTGACATTCACATTGACATTCACATTGACATTCACATTGACATTCACATTGACATTCACATTGACATTCACATTGACATTCACATTGACATTCACATTGACATTCACATTGACATTCACATTGACATTCACATTGACATTCACATTGACATTCACATTGACATTCACATTGACATTCACATCGACATTCACATTGACATTGACATTGACATTGACATTGACATTGACATTGACAGTGACGTTGTCGTTGACGTTGACGTTGACGTTGACGTTGACGTTGACGTTGACGTTGACGTTGACGTTGACGTTGACGTTGACGTTGACGTTGACGTTGACGTTGACGTTGACGTTGACGTTGACATTCACATTGACGTTCACATTGACGTTCACATTGAAATTCACATTGTCATTGACATTGACATTGACATTGACATTGACATTCACATTGACATTCACATCGACATTCACATCGACACTGACACTAACATTCACATTGACACTGACATTGACACTGACACTGACACTGACACTGACACTGACACTGACACTGACACTGACACTCACATCGACATTCACATTGACATTGACATTCACATGGACATTCACATCGACATTGACATTGACATTGACATTGACATTGACATTGACATTGACATTGACATTGACATTGTCATTGACATTGACATTGACATTGACATTGACATTGACATTGACATTGACATTGACATTGACATTAACATTGACATTCACATTGACATTGACATTGACATTGACATTCACATTGACATTCACATTGACATTCACATTGACATTCACATTGACATTCACATTGACATTCACATTGACATTCACATTGACATTCACATTGACATTCACATTGACATTCACATTGACATTCACATTGACATTCACATTGACATTCACATTGACATTCACATTGACATTCACATTGACATTCACATTGACATTCACATTGACATTCACATTGACATTGACATTGACATTGACATTGACATTGACATTGACATTGACATTGACATTGACATTGACATTGACATTGACATTGACATTGACATTGACATTGACATTGACATTGACATTGACATTGACATTGACATTGACATTGACATTGACATTGACATTGACATTGACTTTGACATTGACATTGACATTGACATTGACATTGACATTGACATTGACATTGACATTGACATTGACATTGACATTGACATTGACATTGACATTGACATTGACATTGACATTGACATTGACATTGACATTCACATCGACACTGACACTAACATTCACATTGACACTGACATTGACACTGACACTGACACTGACACTGACACTGACACTGACACTCACATCGACATTCACATTGACATTGACATTCACATGGACATTCACATCGACATTGACATTGACATTGACATTGACATTGACATTGACATTGACATTGTCATTGACATTGACATTGACATTGACATTGACATTGACATTGACATTGACATTGACATTGACATTAACATTGACATTGACATTAACATTGACATTCACATTGACATTCACATTGACATTCACATTGACATTGACATTGACATTGACATTCACATTGACATTCACATTGACATTGACATTGACATTCACATTGACATTCACATTGACATTCACATTGACATTCACATTGACATTCACATTGACATTCACATTGACATTCACATTGACATTCACATTGACATTCACATTGACATTCACATTGACATTCACATTGACATTCACATCGACATTCACATTGACATTGACATTGACATTGACATTGACATTGACATTGACAGTGACGTTGTCGTTGACGTTGACGTTGACGTTGACGTTGACGTTGACGTTGACGTTGACGTTGACGTTGACGTTGACGTTGACGTTGACGTTGACGTTGACGTTGACGTTGACGTTGACGTTGACATTCACATTGACGTTCACATTGACGTTCACATTGAAATTCACATTGTCATTGACATTGACATTGACATTGACATTGACATTGACATTGACATTGACATTCACATTGACATTCACATCGACATTCACATCGACACTGACACTAACATTCACATTGACACTGACATTGACACTGACACTGACACTGACACTGACACTGACACTGACACTGACACTGACACTCACATCGACATTCACATTGACATTGACATTCACATGGACATTCACATCGACATTGACATTGACATTGACATTGACATTGACATTGACATTGACATTGACATTGACATTGTCATTGACATTGACATTGACATTGACATTGACATTGACATTGACATTAACATTGACATTCACATTGACATTGACATTGACATTGACATTCACATTGACATTCACATTGACATTCACATTGACATTCACATTGACATTCACATTGACATTCACATTGACATTCACATTGACATTCACATTGACATTCACATTGACATTCACATTGACATTCACATTGACATTCACATTGACATTCACATTGACATTCACATTGACATTCACATTGACATTCACATTGACATTCACATTGACATTCACATTGACATTCACATTGACATTCACATTGACATTGACATTGACATTGACATTGACATTGACATTGACATTGACATTGACATTGACATTGACATTGACATTGACATTGACATTGACATTGACATTGACATTGACATTGACATTGACTTTGACATTGACATTGACATTGACATTGACATTGACATTGACATTGACATTGACATTGACATTGACATTGACATTCACATCGACATTCACATCGACACTGACACTAACATTCACATTGACACTGACATTGACACTGACACTGACACTGACACTGACACTGACACTGACACTGACACTGACACTGACACTCACATCGACATTCACATTGACATTGACATTCACATGGACATTCACATCGACATTGACATTGACATTGACATTGACATTGACATTGACATTGACATTGACATTGACATTGACATTGACATTGACATTGACATTGACATTGACATTGACATTGACATTGACATTGACATTGACATTGACATTGACATTGACATTGACATTGACATTGACATTGACATTGACATTGACATTGACATTGACATTGACATTGACATTGACATTGACATTGACATTGACATTGACATTGACATTGACATTGACATTGACATTGACATTGACATTGACATTGACATTCACACTCACATTCACGTTGACATTCACATTGACGTTCACATTGACGTTCACATTGACGTTCACATTGACCTTCACATTGACGTTCACATTGACATTCACATTGACGTTCACATTGACGCTCCCATTGACGTTCACATTGACATTCACATTGACGTTCACATTGACGTTCACATTGACGTTCACATTGACATTCACATTGACATTCACATTGACATTCACATTGACATTCACATTGACATTCACATTGACATTCACATTGACATTCACATTGACATTCACATTGACATTCACATTGACATTGATTCTGACATTCACATTGACATTCACATCGACACTGACACTAACATTCACATTGACACTGACATTGACACTGACACTGACACTGACACTGACACGGACACTGACACTCACATCGACATTCACATTGACATTGACATTCACATGGACATTCACATCGACATTGACATTGACATTGACATTGACATTGACATTGACATTGACATTGACATTGTCATTGACATTGACATTGACATTGACATTGACATTGACATTGACATTGACATTGACATTGACATTGACATTGACATTGACATTGACATTCACATTGACATTGACATTGACATTGACATTGACATTGACATTAACATTGACATTGACATTGACATTGACATTGACATTGACATTGACATTGACATTGACATTGACATTGACATTGACATTGACATTGACATTGACATTGACATTGACATTGACATTGACATTGACATTGACATTAACATTGACATTCACATTGACATTCACATTGACATTCACATTGACATTAACATTGACATTCATATTGACATTCACATCGACATTCACATTGACATTGACATTGACATTGACATTGACATTGACATTGACAGTGACGTTGTCGTTGACGTTGACGTTGACGTTGACGTTGACGTTGACGTTGACGTTGACGTTGACGTTGACGTTGACGTTGACGTTGACGTTGACGTTGACGTTGACGTTGACGTTGACGTTGACGTTGACATTCACATTGACGTTCACATTGACGTTCACATTGGAATTCACATTGTCATTGACATTGACATTGACATTGACATTGACATTGACATTGACATTGACATTCACATCGACACTGACACTAACATTCACATTGACACTGACATTGACACTGACACTGACACTGACACTGACACTGACACTGACACTGACACTGACACTCACATCGACATTCACATTGACATTGACATTCACATGGACATTCACATCGACATTGACATTGACATTGACATTGACATTGACATTGACATTGACATTAACATTGACATTCACATTGACATTCACATTGACATTCACATTGACATTGACATTGACATTGACATTGACATTAACATTAACATTCACATTGACATTGACATTCACATTGACATTGACATTGACATTGACATTGACATTCACATTGACATTCACATTGACATTCACATTGACATTGACATTGACATTGACATTGACATTGACATTGACATTGACATTGACATTGACATTGACATTGACATTGACATTGACATTGACATTGACATTGACATTGACATTGACATTGACATTGACATTGACATTGACATTAACGTTGACATTCACACTCACATTCACGTTGACATTCACATTGACGTTCACATTGACGTTCACATTGACGTTCACATTGACCTTCACATTTACGTTCACATTGACATTCACATTGACGTTCACATTGACGCTCCCATTAACGTTCACATTGACATTCACATTGACGTTCACATTGACGTTCACATTGACGTTCACATTGACATTCACATTGACATTCACATTGACATTCACATTGACATTCACATTGACATTCACATTGACATTCACATTGACATTCACATTGACATTCACATTGACATTCACATTGACATTCACATTGACATTCACATTGACATTGACATTGACATTGATTCTGACATTCACATTGACATTCTCATTGACATTCACATTAACATTCACATTGACATTCACATTGACATTCACATCGACATTCACATCGACATTCACATCGACATTCACATTGACATTGACATTGACATTGACATTGACGTTGACGTTGACGTTGACGTTGACGTTGACGTTGACGTTGACGTTGACGTTGACGTTGACGTTGACGTTGACGTTGACGTTGACGTTGACGTTGACGTTGACGTTGACGTTGACGTTGACGTTGACGTTGACGTTGACGTTGACGTTGACGTTGACGTTGACGTTGACGTTGACGTTGACGTTGACGTTGACGTTGACGTTGACGTTGACATTCACATTGACGTTCACATTGACGTTCACATTGAAATTCACATTGTCATTGACATTGACATTGACATTGACATTGACATTGACATTGACATTGACATTGACATTGACATTGACATTCAAATCGACATTAACATCGACACTGACACTAACATTCACATTGACACTGACATTGACACTGACACTGACACTGACACTGACACTGACACTGACACTGATACTCACATCGACATTCACATTGACATTGACATTCACATGGACATTCACATCGACATTGACATTGACATTGACATTGACATTGACATTGTCATTGACATTGACATTGACATTGACATTGACATTGACATTGACATTAACATTGACATTCACATTGACATTGACATTGACATTGACATTCACATTGACATTCACATTGACATTCACATTGACATTCACATTGACATTCACATTGACATTCACATTGACATTCACATTGACATTCACATTGACATTCACATTGACATTCACATTGACATTCACATTGACATTCACATTGACATTCACATTGACATTCACATTGACATTCACATTGACATTCACATTGACATTCACATTGACATTCACATTGACATTCACATTGACATTGACATTGACATTGACATTGACATTGACATTGACATTGACATTGACATTGACATTGACATTGACATTGACATTGACATTGACATTGACATTGACATTGACATTGACATTGACATTGACATTGACTTTGACATTGACATTGACATTGACATTGACATTGACATTGACATTGACATTGACATTGACATTGACATTGACATTGACATTGACATTGACATTGACATTGACATTCACATTCACATTGACATTCACATTGACATTGACATTGACATTGACATTGACATTGACATTGACATTAACGTTGACATTCACACTCACATTCACGTTGACATTCACATTGACGTTCACATTGACGTTCACATTGACGTTCACATTGACCTTCACATTGACGTTCACATTGACATTCACATTGACGTTCACATTGACGCTCCCATTGACGTTCACATTGACATTCACATTGACGTTCACATTGACGTTCACATTGACGTTCACATTGACATTCACATTGACATTCACATTGACATTCACATTGACATTCACATTGACATTCACATTGACATTCACATTGACATTCACATTGACATTCACATTGACATTCACATTGACATTGATTCTGACATTCACATTGACATTCACATCGACACTGACACTAACATTCACATTGACACTGACATTGACACTGACACTGACACTGACACTGACACGGACACTGACACTCACATCGACATTCACATTGACATTGACATTCACATGGACATTCACATCGACATTGACATTGACATTGACATTGACATTGACATTGACATTGACATTGACATTGTCATTGACATTGACATTGACATTGACATTGACATTGACATTGACATTGACATTGACATTGACATTGACATTGACATTGACATTGACATTGACATTCACATTGACATTGACATTGACATTGACATTGACATTAACATTGACATTGACATTGACATTGACATTGACATTGACATTGACATTGACATTGACATTGACATTGACATTGACATTGACATTGACATTGACATTGACATTGACATTGACATTGACATTGACATTGACATTGACATTAACATTGACATTCACATTGACATTCACATTGACATTCACATTGACATTAACATTGACATTCATATTGACATTCACATCGACATTCACATTGACATTGACATTGACATTGACATTGACATTGACATTGACAGTGACGTTGTCGTTGACGTTGACGTTGACGTTGACGTTGACGTTGACGTTGACGTTGACGTTGACGTTGACGTTGACGTTGACGTTGACGTTGACGTTGACGTTGACGTTGACGTTGACGTTGACGTTGACATTCACATTGACGTTCACATTGACGTTCACATTGGAATTCACATTGTCATTGACATTGACATTGACATTGACATTGACATTGACATTGACATTGACATTCACATCGACACTGACACTAACATTCACATTGACACTGACATTGACACTGACACTGACACTGACACTGACACTGACACTGACACTGACACTGACACTCACATCGACATTCACATTGACATTGACATTCACATGGACATTCACATCGACATTGACATTGACATTGACATTGACATTGACATTGACATTAACATTGACATTCACATTGACATTCACATTGACATTCACATTGACATTGACATTGACATTGACATTGACATTAACATTAACATTCACATTGACATTGACATTCACATTGACATTGACATTGACATTGACATTGACATTCACATTGACATTCACATTGACATTCACATTGACATTGACATTGACATTGACATTGACATTGACATTGACATTGACATTGACATTGACATTGACATTGACATTGACATTGACATTGACATTGACATTGACATTGACATTGACATTGACATTGACATTGACATTAACGTTGACATTCACACTCACATTCACGTTGACATTCACATTGACGTTCACATTGACGTTCACATTGACGTTCACATTGACCTTCACATTTACGTTCACATTGACATTCACATTGACGTTCACATTGACGCTCCCATTAACGTTCACATTGACATTCACATTGACGTTCACATTGACGTTCACATTGACGTTCACATTGACATTCACATTGACATTCACATTGACATTCACATTGACATTCACATTGACATTCACATTGACATTCACATTGACATTCACATTGACATTCACATTGACATTCACATTGACATTCACATTGACATTCACATTGACATTGACATTGACATTGATTCTGACATTCACATTGACATTCTCATTGACATTCACATTAACATTCACATTGACATTCACATTGACATTCACATCGACATTCACATCGACATTCACATCGACATTCACATTGACATTGACATTGACATTGACATTGACGTTGACGTTGACGTTGACGTTGACGTTGACGTTGACGTTGACGTTGACGTTGACGTTGACGTTGACGTTGACGTTGACGTTGACGTTGACGTTGACGTTGACGTTGACGTTGACGTTGACGTTGACGTTGACGTTGACGTTGACGTTGACGTTGACGTTGACGTTGACGTTGACGTTGACGTTGACGTTGACGTTGACGTTGACGTTGACGTTGACGTTGACATTCACATTGACGTTCACATTGACGTTCACATTGAAATTCACATTGTCATTGACATTGACATTGACATTGACATTGACATTGACATTGACATTGACATTGACATTGACATTGACATTCAAATCGACATTAACATCGACACTGACACTAACATTCACATTGACACTGACATTGACACTGACACTGACACTGACACTGACACTGACACTGACACTGATACTCACATCGACATTCACATTGACATTGACATTCACATGGACATTCACATCGACATTGACATTGACATTGACATTGACATTGACATTGACATTGACATTGACATTGACATTGTCATTGACATTGACATTGACGTTGACATTGACATTGACATTGACATTGACATTAACATTGACATTCACATTGACATTCACATTGACATTCACATTGACATTGACATTGACATTGACATTGACATTGACATTGACATTGACATTGACATTGACATTGACATTGACATTCACATCGACATTCACATCGACACTGACACTAACATTCACATTGACACTGACATTGACACTGACACTGACACTGACACTGACACTGACACTGACACTGACACTCACATCGACATTCACATTGACATTGACATTCACATGGACATTCACATCGACATTGACATTGACATTGACATTGACATTGACATTGACATTGTCATTGACATTGACATTGACATTGACATTGACATTGACATTGACATTGACATTGACATTGACATTGACATTGACATTGACATTGACATTGACATTGACATTGACATTGACATTAACATTGACATTCACATTGACATTGACATTGACATTGACATTGACATTGACATTGACATTGACATTGACATTGACATTAACATTGACATTCACATTGACATTCACATTGACATTCACATTGACATTCACATTGACATTCACATTGACATTCACATTGACATTCACATTGACATTCACATTGACATTGACATTGACATTCACATTGACATTGACATTGACATTGACATTGACATTGACATTGGCATTGACATTGACATTCACATTGACATTCACATTGACATTGACATTGACATTGACATTGACATTGACATTGACATTGACATTGACATTAACATTGACATTCACATTGACATTCACATTGACATTCACATTGACATTCACATTGACATTCACATTGACATTCACATCGACATTCACATTGACATTGACATTGACATTGACATTGACATTGACATTGACATTGACAGTGACGTTGTCGTTGACGTTGACGTTGACGTTGACGTTGACGTTGACGTTGACGTTGACGTTGACGTTGACGTTGACGTTGACGTTGACGTTGACGTTGACGTTGACGTTGACGTTGACGTTGACGTTGACATTCACATTGACGTTCACATTGACGTTCACATTGAAATTCACATTGTCATTGACATTGACATTGACATTGACATTGACATTGACATTGACATTGACATTGACATTGACATTCACATCGACATTCACATCGACACTGACACTAACATTCACATTGACACTGACATTGACACTGACACTGACACTGACACTGACACTGACACTGACACTGACACTCACATCGACATTCACATTGACATTGACATTCACATGGACATTCACATCGACATTGACATTGACATTGACATTGACATTGACATTGACATTGACATTGACATTGTCATTGACATTGACATTGACATTGACATTGACATTGACATTGACATTGACATTGACATTGACATTGACATTGACATTAACATTGACATTCACATTGACATTCACATTGACATTGACATTGACATTGACATTGACATTAACATTGACCTTCAATTACATTCACATTGACATTCACATTGACATTCACATTGACATTCACATTGACATTCACATTGACATTCACATTGACATTCACATTGACATTCACATTGACATTCACATTGACATTCACATTGACATTCACATTGACATTCACATTGACATTCACATTGACATTCACATTGACATTCACATTGACATTCACATTGACATTGACATTGACATTGACATTGACATTGACATTGACATTGACATTGACATTGACATTGACATTGACATTGACATTGACATTGACATTGACATTGACATTGACATTGACATTGACATTGACATTGACATTGACATTGACATTGACATTGACATTGACATTGACATTGACATTGACATTGACATTGACATTGACATTGACATTGACATTGACATTGACATTGACATTGACATTGACATTGACATTGACATTGACATTGACATTGACAATGACATTGACATTGACATTGACATTGACATTGACATTGACATTGACATTGACATTGACATTGACATTGACATTGACATTGACATTGACATTGACATTGACATTGACATTGACATTGACATTGACATTAACGTTGACATTCACACTCACATTCACGTTGACATTCACATTGACGTTCACATTGACGTTCACATTGACGTTCACATTGACCTTCACATTGACGTTCACATTGACATTCACATTGACGTTCACATTGACGCTCCCATTGACGTTCACATTGACATTCACATTGACGTTCACATTGACGTTCACATTGACGTTCACATTGACGTTCACATTGACATTCACATTGACATTCACATTGACATTCACATTGACATTGACATTGATTCTGACATTCACATTGACATTCTCATTGACATTCACATTAACATTCACATTGACATTCACATCGACATTCACATCGACATTCACATCGACATTCACATTGACATTGACATTGACATTGACAGTGACGTTGTCGTTGACGTTGACGTTGACGTTGACGTTGACGTTGACGTTGACGTTGACGTTGACGTTGACGTTGACGTTGACGTTGACGTTGACGTTGACGTTGACGTTGACGTTGACGTTGACGTTGACATTCACATTGACGTTCACATTGACGTTCACATTGAAATTCACATTGTCATTGACATTGACATTGACATTGACATTGACATTGACATTGACATTGACATTGACATTGACATTGACATTAACATTGACATTCACATTGACATTCACATTGACATTCACATTGACATTCACATTGACATTCACATTGACATTCACATCGACATTCACATTGACATTGACATTGACATTGACATTGACATTGACATTGACATTGACAGTGACGTTGTCGTTGACGTTGACGTTGACGTTGACGTTGACGTTGACGTTGACGTTGACGTTGACGTTGACGTTGACGTTGACGTTGACGTTGACATTCACATTGACGTTCACATTGACGTTCACATTGAAATTCACATTGTCATTGACATTGACATTGACATTGACATTGACATTGACATTGACATTGACATTGACATTGACATTCACATCGACATTCACATCGACACTGACACTAACATTCACATTGACACTGACATTGACACTGACACTGACACTGACACTGACACTGACACTGACACTGACACTCACATCGACATTCACATTGACATTGACATTCACATGGACATTCACATCGACATTGACATTGACATTGACATTGACATTGACATTGACATTGACATTGACATTGTCATTGACATTGACATTGACATTGACATTGACATTGACATTGACATTGACATTGACATTGACATTGACATTGACATTGACATTAACATTGACATTCACATTGACATTCACATTGACATTGACATTGACATTGACATTGACATTCACATTGACATTCACATTGACATTCACATTGACATTCACATTGACATTCACATTGACATTCACATTGACATTCACATTGACATTCACATTCACATTCACATTGACATTGACATTGACATTGACATTGACATTGACATTGACATTGACATTGACATTGACATTGACATTGACATTGACATTGACATTGACATTGACATTGACATTGACATTGACATTGACATTGACATTGACATTGACATTGACATTGACATTGACATTGACATTGACATTGACATTGACATTGACATTGACATTGACATTGACATTGACATTCACATTGACATTCACATTGACATTCACATTGACATTGACATTGACATTGACATTGACATTAACGTTGACATTCACACTCACATTCACGTTGACATTCACATTGACGTTCACATTGACGTTCACATTGACGTTCACATTGACCTTCACATTGACGTTCACATTGACATTCACATTGACGTTCACATTGACGCTCCCATTGACGTTCACATTGACATTCACATTGACGTTCACATTGACGTTCACATTGACGTTCACATTGACATTCACATTGACATTCACATTGACATTCACATTGACATTCACATTGACATTCACATTGACATTCACATTGACATTCACATTGACATTCACATTGACATTGATTCTGACATTCACATTGACATTCACATCGACACTGACACTAACATTCACATTGACACTGACATTGACACTGACACTGACACTGACACTGACACGGACACTGACACTCACATCGACATTCACATTGACATTGACATTCACATGGACATTCACATCGACATTGACATTGACATTGACATTGACATTGACATTGACATTGACATTGACATTGTCATTGACATTGACATTGACATTGACATTGACATTGACATTGACATTGACATTGACATTGACATTGACATTGACATTGACATTGACATTCACATTGACATTGACATTGACATTGACATTGACATTGACATTGACATTGACATTGACATTGACATTGACATTGACATTGACATTGACATTGACATTGACATTGACATTGACATTGACATTGACATTGACATTGACATTGACATTGACATTAACATTGACATTCACATTGACATTCACATTGACATTCACATTGACATTAACATTGACATTCATATTGACATTCACATCGACATTCACATTGACATTGACATTGACATTGACATTGACATTGACATTGACAGTGACGTTGTCGTTGACGTTGACGTTGACGTTGACGTTGACGTTGACGTTGACGTTGACGTTGACGTTGACGTTGACGTTGACGTTGACGTTGACGTTGACGTTGACGTTGACATTCACATTGACGTTCACATTGACGTTCACATTGGAATTCACATTGTCATTGACATTGACATTGACATTGACATTGACATTGACATTGACATTGACATTCACATCGACACTGACACTAACATTCACATTGACACTGACATTGACACTGACACTGACACTGACACTGACACTGACACTGACACTGACACTGACACTCACATCGACATTCACATTGACATTGACATTCACATGGACATTCACATCGACATTGACATTGACATTGACATTGACATTGACATTGACATTGACATTAACATTGACATTCACATTGACATTCACATTGACATTCACATTGACATTGACATTGACATTGACATTGACATTAACATTAACATTCACATTGACATTGACATTCACATTGACATTGACATTGACATTGACATTGACATTCACATTGACATTCACATTGACATTCACATTGACATTCACATTGACATTGACATTCACATTGACATTGACATTGACATTGACATTGACATTGACATTGACATTGACATTGACATTGACATTGACATTGACATTAACGTTGACATTCACACTCACATTCACGTTGACATTCACATTGACGTTCACATTGACGTTCACATTGACGTTCACATTGACCTTCACATTTACGTTCACATTGACATTCACATTGACGTTCACATTGACGCTCCCATTAACGTTCACATTGACATTCACATTGACGTTCACATTGACGTTCACATTGACGTTCACATTGACATTCACATTGACATTCACATTGACATTCACATTGACATTCACATTGACATTCACATTGACATTCACATTGACATTCACATTGACATTCACATTGACATTCACATTGACATTCACATTGACATTCACATTGACATTCACATTGACATTGACATTGACATTGATTCTGACATTCACATTGACATTCTCATTGACATTCACATTAACATTCACATTGACATTCACATTGACATTCACATCGACATTCACATCGACATTCACATCGACATTCACATTGACATTGACATTGACATTGACAATGACATTGACGTTGACGTTGACGTTGACGTTGACGTTGACGTTGACGTTGACGTTGACGTTGACGTTGACGTTGACGTTGACGTTGACGTTGACGTTGACGTTGACGTTGACGTTGACGTTGACGTTGACGTTGACGTTGACGTTGACGTTGACGTTGACGTTGACGTTGACGTTGACGTTGACATTGACGTTCACATTGACGTTCACATTGAAATTCACATTGTCATTGACATTGACATTGACATTGACATTGACATTGACATTGACATTGACATTGACATTGACATTCAAATCGACATTAACATCGACACTGACACTAACATTCACATTGACACTGACATTGACACTGACACTGACACTGACACTGACACTGACACTGACACTGACACTGATACTCACATCGACATTCACATTGACATTGACATTCACATGGACATTCACATCGACATTGACATTGACATTGACATTGACATTGACATTGACATTGACATTGACATTGACATTGTCATTGACATTGACATTGACGTTGACATTGACATTGACATTGACATTGACATTAACATTGACATTCACATTGACATTCACATTGACATTCACATTGACATTGACATTGACATTGACATTGACATTGACATTGACATTGACATTGACATTGACATTGACATTGACATTGACATTGACATTCACATCGACATTCACATCGACACTGACACTAACATTCACATTGACACTGACATTGACACTGACACTGACACTGACACTGACACTGACACTGACACTCACATCGACATTCACATTGACATTGACATTCACATGGACATTCACATCGACATTGACATTGACATTGACATTGACATTGACATTGACATTGTCATTGACATTGACATTGACATTGACATTGACATTGACATTGACATTGACATTGACATTGACATTGACATTGACATTGACATTGACATTGACATTGACATTGACATTAACATTGACATTCACATTGACATTGACATTGACATTGACATTGACATTGACATTGACATTGACATTGACATTGACATTAACATTGACATTCACATTGACATTCACATTGACATTCACATTGACATTCACATTGACATTCACATTGACATTCACATTGACATTCACATTGACATTCACATTGACATTGACATTGACATTCACATTGACATTGACATTGACATTGACATTGACATTGACATTGGCATTGACATTGACATTCACATTGACATTCACATTGACATTGACATTGACATTGACATTGACATTGACATTGACATTGACATTGACATTAACATTGACATTCACATTGACATTCACATTGACATTCACATTGACATTCACATTGACATTCACATTGACATTCACATCGACATTCACATTGACATTGACATTGACATTGACATTGACATTGACATTGACATTGACAGTGACGTTGTCGTTGACGTTGACGTTGACGTTGACGTTGACGTTGACGTTGACGTTGACGTTGACGTTGACGTTGACGTTGACGTTGACGTTGACGTTGACATTCACATTGACGTTCACATTGACGTTCACATTGAAATTCACATTGTCATTGACATTGACATTGACATTGACATTGACATTGACATTGACATTGACATTGACATTGACATTCACATCGACATTCACATCGACACTGACACTAACATTCACATTGACACTGACATTGACACTGACACTGACACTGACACTGACACTGACACTGACACTGACACTCACATCGACATTCACATTGACATTGACATTCACATGGACATTCACATCGACATTGACATTGACATTGACATTGACATTGACATTGTCATTGACATTGACATTGACATTGACATTGACATTGACATTGACATTGACATTGACATTGACATTGACATTGACATTGACATTGACATTAACATTGACATTCACATTGACATTCACATTGACATTGACATTGACATTGACATTGACATTAACATTGACCTTCAATTACATTCACATTGACATTCACATTGACATTCACATTGACATTCACATTGACATTCACATTGACATTCACATTGACATTCACATTGACATTCACATTGACATTCACATTGACATTCACATTGACATTCACATTGACATTCACATTGACATTCACATTGACATTCACATTGACATTCACATTGACATTCACATTGACATTCACATTGACATTCACATTGACATTGACATTGACATTGACATTGACATTGACATTGACATTGACATTGACATTGACATTGACATTGACATTGACATTGACATTGACATTGACATTGACATTGACATTGACATTGACATTGACATTGACATTGACATTGACATTGACATTGACATTGACATTGACATTGACATTGACATTGACATTGACATTGACATTGACATTGACATTGACATTGACATTGACATTGACATTGACATTGACAATGACATTGACATTGACATTGACATTGACATTGACATTGACATTGACATTGACATTGACATTGACATTGACATTGACATTGACATTGACATTGACATTGACATTGACATTGACATTGACATTGACATTGACATTGACATTGACATTAACGTTGACATTCACACTCACATTCACGTTGACATTCACATTGACGTTCACATTGACGTTCACATTGACGTTCACATTGACCTTCACATTGACGTTCACATTGACATTCACATTGACGTTCACATTGACGCTCCCATTGACGTTCACATTGACATTCACATTGACGTTCACATTGACGTTCACATTGACGTTCACATTGACGTTCACATTGACATTCACATTGACATTCACATTGACATTCACATTGACATTGACATTGATTCTGACATTCACATTGACATTCTCATTGACATTCACATTAACATTCACATTGACATTCACATCGACATTCACATCGACATTCACATCGACATTCACATTGACATTGACATTGACATTGACAGTGACGTTGTCGTTGACGTTGACGTTGACGTTGACGTTGACGTTGACGTTGACGTTGACGTTGACGTTGACGTTGACGTTGCCGTTGACGTTGACGTTGACGTTGACGTTGACGTTGACGTTGACATTCACATTGACGTTCACATTGACGTTCACATTGAAATTCACATTGTCATTGACATTGACATTGACATTGACATTGACATTGACATTGACATTGACATTGACATTGACATTGACATTGACATTGACATTAACATTGACATTCACATTGACATTCACATTGACATTCACATTGACATTCACATTGACATTCACATTGACATTCACATCGACATTCACATTGACATTGACATTGACATTGACATTGACATTGACATTGACATTGACAGTGACGTTGTCGTTGACGTTGACGTTGACGTTGACGTTGACGTTGACGTTGACGTTGACGTTGACGTTGACGTTGACGTTGACGTTGACGTTGACGTTGACGTTGACGTTGACGTTGACATTGACGTTCACATTGACGTTCACATTGAAATTCACATTGTCATTGACATTGACATTGACATTGACATTGACATTGACATTGACATTGACATTGACATTGACATTCACATCGACATTCACATCGACACTGACACTAACATTCACATTGACACTGACATTGACACTGACACTGACACTGACACTGACACTGACACTGACACTGACACTCACATCGACATTCACATTGACATTGACATTCACATGGACATTCACATCGACATTGACATTGACATTGACATTGACATTGACATTGACATTGACATTGACATTGTCATTGACATTGACATTGACATTGACATTGACATTGACATTGACATTGACATTGACATTGACATTGACATTGACATTAACATTGACATTCACATTGACATTCACATTGACATTGACATTCACATTGACATTGACATTAACATTGACCTTCAATTACATTCACATTGACATTCACATTGACATTCACATTGACATTCACATTGACATTCACATTGACATTCACATTGACATTCACATTGACATTCACATTGACATTCACATTGACATTCACATTGACATTCACATTGACATTCACATTGACATTCACATTGACATTCACATTGACATTCACATTGACATTCACATTCACATTGACATTGACATTGACATTGACATTGACATTGACATTGACATTGACATTGACATTGACATTGACATTGACATTGACATTGACATTGACATTGACATTGACATTGACATTGACATTGACATTGACATTGACATTGACATTGACATTGACATTGACATTGACATTGACATTGACATTGACATTGACATTGACATTGACATTGACATTGACATTGACATTGACATTGACATTGACATTGACATTGACATTGACATTGACATTGACATTGACATTGACATTGACATTGACATTGACATTGACATTGCCATTGAAATTGACATTGACATTGACATTGACATTGACATTGACATTGACATTGACATTGACATTGACATTGACATTGACATTGACATTGACATTGACATTGACATTGACATTGACATTGACATTGACATTGACATTGACATTAACGTTGACATTCACACTCACATTCACGTTGACATTCACATTGACGTTCACATTGACGTTCACATTGACGTTCACATTGACCTTCACATTGACGTTCACATTGACATTCACATTGACGTTCACATTGACGCTCCCATTGACGTTCACATTGACATTCACATTGACGTTCACATTGACGTTCACATTGACGTTCACATTGACATTCACATTGACATTCACATTGACATTCACATTGACATTCACATTGACATTCACATTCACATTCACATTGACATTCACATTGACATTGACATTGACATTGATTCTGACATTCACATTGACATTCTCATTGACATTCACATTAACATTCACATTGACATTCACATTGACATTCACATCGACATTCACATCGACATTCACATCGACATTGACATTGACATTGACATTGACATTGACATTGACATTGACAGTGACGTTGTCGTTGACGTTGACGTTGACGTTGACGTTGACGTTGACGTTGACGTTGACGTTGACGTTGACGTTGACGTTGACGTTGACGTTGACGTTGACGTTGACGTTGACGTTGACGTTGACGTTGACGTTGACGTTGACGTTGATGTTGACATTCACATTGACGTTCACATTGACGTTCACATTGAAATTCACATTGTCATTGACATTGACATTGACATTGACATTCAAATCGACATTAACATCGACATTAACATCGACACTGACACTAACATTCACATTGACACTGACATTGACACTGACACTGACACTGACACTGACACTGACACTGACACTGACACTGACACTCACATCGACATTCACATTGACATTGACATTCACATGGACATTCACATCGACATTGACATTGACATTGACATTGACATTGACATTGACATTGACATTGACATTGACATTGACATTGACATTGTCATTGACATTGACATTGACATTGACATTGACATTGACATTGACATTGACATTAACATTGACATTCACATTGACATTCACATTGACATTGACATTGACATTGACATTGACATTGACATTGACATTGACATTGACATTGACATTCACATCGACATTCACATCGACACTGACACTAACATTCACATTGACACTGACATTGACACTGACACTGACACTGACACTGACACTGACACTGACACTGACACTCACATCGACATTCACATTGACATTGACATTCACATGGACATTCACATCGACATTGACATTGACATTGACATTGACATTGACATTGACATTGACATTGACATTGACATTGACATTGACATTGACATTGACATTGACATTGACATTAACATTGACATTCACATTGACATTGACATTGACATTGACATTGACATTGACATTGACATTGACATTGACATTGACATTGACATTGATATTGACATTGACATTGACATTCACATTGACATTGACATTGACACTGACACTAACATTCACATTGACACTGACATTGACACTGACACTGACACTGACACTGACACTGACACTGACACTGACACTGACACTGACACGGACACTGACACTCACATCGACATTCACATTGACATTCACATCGACATTCACATCGACATTCACATCGACATTCACATTGACATTGACATTGACATTGACATTGATATTGACAGTGACGTTGTCGTTGACGTTGACGTTGACGTTGACGTTGACGTTGACGTTGACGTTGACGTTGACGTTGACGTTGGCGTTGACGTTGACGTTGACGTTGACGTTGACGTTGACGTTGACGTTGACGTTGACGTTGACGTTGACGTTGACGTTGACGTTGACGTTGACGTTGACATTCACATTGACGTTCACATTGACGTTCACATTGAAATTCACATTGTCATTGACATTGACATTGACATTGACATTGACATTGACATTGACATTGACATTGACATTGACATTGACATTGACATTGACATTGACATTGACATTGACATTGACATTGACATTCAAATCGACATTCACATCGACACTGACACTAACATTCACATTGACACTGACATTGACACTGACACTGACACTGACACTGACACTGACACTGACACTGACACTCACATCGACATTCACATTGACATTGACATTCACATGGACATTCACATCGACATTGACATTGACATTGACATTGACATTGACATTGACATTGACATTGACATTGACATTGACATTGACATTGTCATTCACATTGACATTGACATTGACATTGACATTGACATTGACATTGACATTGACATTGACATTGACATTGACATTAACATTGACATTCACATTGACATTCACATTGACATTCACATTAACATTCACATTGACATTCACATTGACATTCACATCGACATTCACATCGACATTCACATCGACATTCACATTGACATTGACATTGACATTGACATTGACAGTGACGTTGACATTGACATTGACATTGACATTGACATTGACATTGACATTGACATTGACATTGACATTGACATTGACATTGACATTGACATTGACATTGACATTGACATTGACATTGACATTGACATTGACATTGACATTGACATTGACATTGACATTGACATTGACATTGACATTGACATTGACATTGACATTGACATTGACATTGACAGTGACAGTGACGTTGACGTTGACGTTGACGTTGACATTGACATTGACATTGACATTGACATTGACATTGACATTGACATTGACATTGACATTGACATTGACATTGACATTGACATTGACATTGACATTGACATTGACATTGACATTGACATTGACATTGACATTGACATTGACATTGACATTGACATTGACATTGACATTGACATTGACATTAACATTGACATTCACATTGACATTCACATTGACGTTCACATTGACATTCACATTGACGTTCACATTGACATTCACATTGACATTCACATTGACATTCACATTGACATTGACATTGACATTCACATTGACATTGACATTGACATTGACATTGACATTGACATTGACATTGACATTGACATTGACATTGACATTGACATTGACATTGACATTCACATCGACATTCACATCGACACTGACACTAACATTCACATTGACACTGACATTGACACTGACACTGACACTGACACTGACACTGACACTGACACTGACACTCACATCGACATTCACATTGACATTGACATTCACATGGACATTCACATCGACATTGACATTGACATTGACATTGACATTGACATTGACATTGACATTGACATTGACATTGACATTGACATTGACATTGACATTGACATTGACATTGACATTGACATTGACATTGACATTGACATTGACATTGACAGTGACGTTGACATTGACATTGACGTTGACATTGACATTGACATTGACATTGACATTGACATTGACATTGACATTGACATTGACATTGACATTGACATTGACATTGACATTGACATTGACATTGACATTGACATTGACATTGACATTGACATTGACATTGACATTGACATTGACATTGACATTGACATTGACATTGACATTGACATTGACATTGACATTAACATTGACATTCACATTGACATTCACATTGACGTTCACATTGACATTCACATTGACGTTCACATTGACATTCACATTGACATTCACATTGACATTCACATTGACATTCACATTGACATTGACATTGACGTTCACATTGACATTCACATTGACGTTCACATTGACATTCACATTGACATTCACATTGACATTCACATTGACATTCACATTGACATTGACATTGACATTGACATTGACATTGACATTGACATTGACATTGACATTGACATTGACATTGACATTGACATTGACATTGACATTAACATTGACATTGACATTGACATTGACATTGACATTGACATTGACATTGACATTGACATTGACATTGACATTGACATTGACATTGACATTGACATTGACATTGACATTGACATTGACATTGACATTGACATTGACATTGACATTGACATTGACATTGACATTGACATTGACATTGACATTGACATTGACATTGACATTGACATTGACATTGACATTGACATTGACATTGACATTCACATTGACATTCACATTGACATTCACATTGACATTCACATTGACATTCACATTGACATTCACATTGACATTCACATTGACATTCACATTGACATTCACATTGACATTCACATTGACATTCACATTGACATTCACATTGACATTCACATTGACATTCACATTGACATTCACATTGACATTCACATTGACATTCACATTGACATTCACATTGACATTCACATTGACATTCACATTGACATTCACATTGACATTGACATTGACATTGACATTGACATTGACATTGACATTGACATTGACATTGACATTGACATTGACATTGACATTGACATTGACATTGACATTGACATTGACATTGACATTGACATTGACATTGACATTGACATTGACATTGACATTGTCATTGACATTGACATTGACATTGACATTGACATTGACATTGACATTGACATTGACATTGACATTAACATTGACATTCACATTGACATTCACATTGACATTCACATTAACATTCACATTGACATTCACATTGTCATTCACATCGACATTCACATCGACATTCACATCGACATTCACATTGACATTGACATTGACATTGACATTGACATTGACAGTGACGTTGACATTGACATTGACATTGACATTGACATTGACATTGACATTGACATTGACATTGACATTGACATTGACATTGACATTGACATTGACATTGACATTGACATTGACATTGACATTGACATTGACATTGACATTGACATTGACATTGACATTGACATTGACATTGACATTGACATTGACATTGACATTGACATTGACATTGACATTGACATTGACATTGACATTGACATTGACATTGACATTAACGTTGACATTCACACTCACATTCACGTTGACATTCACATTGACGTTCACATTGACGTTCACATTGACGTTCACATTGACCTTCACATTGACGTTCACATTGACATTCACATTGACGTTCACATTGACGCTCCCATTGACGTTCACATTGACATTCACATTGACGTTCACATTGACGTTCACATTGACGTTCACATTGACCTTCACATTGACGTTCACATTGACATTCACATTGACGTTCACATTGACATTCACATTGACATTCACATTGACATTCACATTGACATTGACATTGACATTCACATTGACATTCACATTGACATTGACATTGACATTGACATTGACATTGACATTGACATTGACATTGACATTGACATTGACATTGACATTGACATTGACATTGACATTGACATTGACATTGACATTGACATTGACATTGACATTGACATTGACATTGACATTGACATTGACATTGACATTGACATTGACATTGACATTGACATTGACATTGACATTGACATTGACATTGACATTGACATTGACATTGACATTGACATTGACATTGACATTGACATTGACATTGACATTGACATTGACATTGACATTGACATTGACATTGACATTGACATTGACATTGACATTGACATTGACATTGACATTGACATTGACATTGACATTGACATTGACATTGACATTGACATTGACATTGACATTGACATTGACATTGACATTGACATTGACATTGACATTGACATTGACATTGACATTAACGTTGACATTCACACTCACATTCACGTTGACATTCACATTGACGTTCACATTGACGTTCACATTGACGTTCACATTGACCTTCACATTGACGTTCACATTGACATTCACATTGACGTTCACATTGACGCTCCCATTGACGTTCACATTGACATTCACATTGACGTTCACATTGACGTTCACATTGACGTTCACATTGACATTCACATTGACATTCACATTGACATTCACATTGACATTCACATTGACATTCACATTGACATTCACATTGACATTCACATTGACATTCACATTGACATTCACATTGACATTGACATTGACATTGATTCTGACATTCACATTGACATTCTCATTGACATTCACATTAACATTCACATTGACATTCACATTGACATTCACATCGACATTCACATCGACATTCACATCGACATTCACATTGACATTGACATTGACATTGACATTGACATTGACAGTGACGTTGTCGTTGACGTTGACGTTGACGTTGACGTTGACGTTGACGTTGACGTTGACGTTGACGTTGACGTTGACGTTGACGTTGACGTTGACGTTGACGTTGACGTTGACGTTGACGTTGACGTTGACGTTGACGTTGACGTTGACGTTGACGTTGACGTTGACGTTGACGTTGACGTTGACATTCACATTGACGTTCACATTGACGTTCACATTGAAATTCACATTGTCATTGACATTGACATTGACATTGACATTGACATTGACATTGACATTGACATTCAAATCGACATTAACATCGACACTGACACTAACATTCACATTGACACTGACATTGACACTGACACTGACACTGATACTGACACTGACACTGACACTGACACTCACATCGACATTCACATTGACATTGACATTCACATGGACATTCACATCGACATTGACATTGACATTGACATTGACATTGACATTGACATTGACATTGACATTGACATTGTCATTGACATTGACATTGACATTGACATTGACATTGACATTGACATTGACATTGACATTAACATAGACATTCACATTGACATTCACATTGACATTGACATTGACATTGACATTGACATTGACATTGACATTGACATTGACATTGACATTGACATTCACATCGACATTCACATCGACACTGACACTAACATTCACATTGACACTGACATTGACACTGACACTGACACTGACACTGACACTGACACTGACACTGACACTCACATCGACATTCACATTGACATTGACATTCACATGGACATTCACATCGACATTGACATTGACATTGACATTGACATTGACATTGACATTGACATTGACATTGTCATTGACATTGACATTGACATTGACATTGACATTGACATTGACATTGACATTGACATTGACATTGACATTGACATTGACATTGACATTGACATTGACATTGACATTGACATTAACATTGACATTCACATTGACATTGACATTGACATTGACATTGACATTGACATTGACATTAACATTGACATTCACATTGACATTCACATTGACATTCACATTGACATTCACATTGACATTCACATTGACATTCACATTGACATTCACATTGACATTCACATTGACATTCACATTGACATTCACATTGACATTCACATTGACATTCACATTGACATTCACATTGACATTCACATTGACATTCACATTGACATTCACATTGACATTCACATTGACATTCACATTGACATTCACATTGACATTGACATTGACATTGACATTGACATTGACATTGACATTGACATTGACATTGACATTGACATTGACATTGACATTGACATTGACATTGACATTGACATTGACATTGACATTGACATTGACATTGACATTGACATTGACATTGACATTGACATTGACATTGACATTGACATTGACATTGACATTGACATTGACATTGACATTGACATTGACATTGACATTGACATTGACATTGACATTGACATTGACATTGACATTGACATTGACATTGACATTGACATTGACATTGACATTGACATTGACATTGACATTGACATTGACATTGACATTGACATTGACATTAACGTTGACATTCACACTCACATTCACGTTGACATTCACATTGACATTCACATTGACATTCACATTGACATTGACATTGACATTGACATTGATTCTGACATTCACATTGACATTCTCATTGACATTCACATTAACATTCACATTGACATTCACATTAACATTCACATTGACATTCACATTGACATTCACATCGACATTCACATCGACATTCACATCGACATTCACATTGACATTGACATTGACATTGACATTGACATTGACAGTGACGTTGTCGTTGACGTTGACGTTGACTTTGACGTTGACGTTGACGTTGACGTTGACGTTGACGTTGACGTTGACGTTGACGTTGACGTTGACGTTGACGTTGACGTTGACGTTGACGTTGACGTTGACGTTGACGTTGACGTTGACGTTGACGTTGACGTTGACGTTGACGTTGACGTTGACGTTGACGTTGACGTTGACGTTGACGTTGACATTCACATTGACGTTCACATTGACGTTCACATTGAAATTCACATTGTCATTGACATTGACATTGACATTGACATTGACATTGACATTGACATTGACATTGACATTGACATTGACATTGACATTGACATTGACATTGACATTGACATTGACATTGACATTGACATTCAAATCGACATTAACATCGACACTGACACTAACATTCACATTGACACTGACATTGACACTGACACTGACACTGACACTGACACTGACACTGACACTGACACTGACACGGACACTGACACT
>CAXARU010000055.1:882500-895000 GCA_963971365.1 Lasioglossum villosulum
CGTTGACGTTGACGTTGACGTTGACGTTGACGTTGACGTTGACGTTGACGTTGACGTTGACGTTGACGTTGACGTTGACGTTGACGTTGACGTTGACGTTGACGTTGACGTTGACATTCACATTGACGTTCACATTGACGTTCACATTGAAATTCACATTGTCATTGTCATTGACATTGACATTGACATTGACATTGACATTGACATTGACATTGACATTGACATTCAAATCGACATTAACATCGACACTGACACTAACATTCACATTGACACTGACATTGACACTGACACTGACACTGACACTGACACTGACACTGACACTGACACTGACACGGACACTGACACTCACATCGACATTCACATTGACATTCACATCGACATTCACATCGACATTCACATCGACATTCACATTGACATTGACATTGACATTGACATTGATATAGACAGTGACGTTGTCGTTGACGTTGACGTTGACGTTGACGTTGACGTTGACGTTGACATTGACAGTGACGTTGTCGTTGACGTTGACGTTGACGTTGACGTTGACGTTGACGTTGACGTTGACGTTGACGTTGACGTTGACGTTGACGTTGACGTTGACGTTGACGTTGACGTTGACGTGGACGTGGACGTTGACGTTGACGTTGACATTCACATTGACGTTCACATTGACGTTCACATTGAAATTCACATTGTCATTGACATTGACATTGACATTGACATTGACATTGACATTGACATTGACATTGACATTGACATTGACATTCAAATCGACATTCACATCGACACTGACACTAACATTCACATTGACACTGACATTGACACTGACACTGACACTGACACTGACACTGACACTGACACTGACACTGACACTCACATCGACATTCACATTGACATTGACATTCACATGGACATTCACATCGACATTGACATTGACATTGACATTGACATTGACATTGACATTGACATTGACATTGTCATTGACATTGACATTGACATTGACATTGACATTGACATTCACATTGACATTGACATTGACATTGACATTGACATTGACATTGACATTGACATTGACATTAACGTTGACATTCACACTCACATTCACGTTGACATTCACATTGACGTTCACATTGACGTTCACATTGACGTTCACATTGACCTTCACATTGACGTTCACATTGACATTCACATTGACGTTCACATTGACGCTCCCATTGACGTTCACATTGACATTCACATTGACGTTCACATTGACGTTCACATTGACGTTCACATTGACATTGACATTGTCATTGACATTGACATTGACATTGACATTGACATTGACATTGACATTGACATTGACATTGACATTGACATTAACATTGACATTCACATTGACATTCACATTGACATTCACATTAACATTCACATTGACATTCACATTGACATTCACATCGACATTCACATCGACATTCACATCGACATTCACATTGACATTGACATTGACATTGACATTGACATTGACAGTGACGTTGTCGTTGACGTTGACGTTGACGTTGACGTTGACGTTGACGTTGACGTTGACGTTGACGTTGACGTTGACGTTGACGTTGACGTTGACGTTGACGTTGACGTTGACGTTGACGTTGACATTCACATTGACGTTCACATTGACGTTCACATTGAAATTCACATTGTCATTGACATTGACATTGACATTGACATTGACATTGACATTGACATTGACATTGACATTGACATTGACATTGACATTCAAATCGACATTCACATCGACACTGACACTAACATTCACATTGACACTGACATTGACACTGACACTGACACTGACACTGACACTGACACTGACACTCACATCGACATTCACATTGACATTGACATTCACATGGACATTCACATCGACATTGACATTGACATTGACATTGACATTGACATTGACATTGACATTGACATTGTCATTGACATTGACATTGACATTGACATTGACATTGACATTGACATTGACATTGACATTGACATTGACATTGACATTAACATTGACATTCACATTGACATTCACATTGACATTGACATTGACATTGACATTGACATTGACATTGACATTAACATTGACATTCACATTGACATTCACATTGACATTAACATTGACATTCACATTGACATTCACATTGACATTGACATTGACATTGACATTGACATTGACATTGACATTGACATTGACATTGACATTAACGTTGACATTCACACTCACATTCACGTTGACATTCACATTGACGTTCACATTGACGTTCACATTGACGTTCACATTGACCTTCACATTGACGTTCACATTGACATTCACATTGACGTTCACATTGACGCTCCCATTGACGTTCACATTGACATTCACATTGACGTTCACATTGACGTTCACATTGACGTTCACATTGACATTGACATTGTCATTGACATTGACATTGACATTGACATTGACATTGACATTGACATTGACATTGACATTGACATTGACATTAACATTGACATTGACATTGACATTGATTCTGACATTCACATTGACATTCTCATTGACATTCACATTAACATTCACATTGACATTCACATTGACATTCACATCGACATTCACATCGACATTCACATCGACATTCACATTGTCATTGACATTGACATTGACATTGACATTGACATTGACATTGACATTGACATTGACATTGACATTCACATCGACATTCACATCGACACTGACACTAACATTCACATTGACACTGACATTGACACTGACACTGACACTGACACTGACACTGACACTGACACTGACACTGACACTGACACTCACATCGACATTCACATTGACATTGACATTCACATGGACATTCACAACGACATTGACATTGACATTGACATTCACATTGACATTGACATTGACATTGACATTGACATTGACATTGACATTGACATTGACATTGACATTGACATTGACATTGACATTGACATTCACATTCACATTGACATTCACATGGACATTCACATCGACATTCACATCGACATCGACATTGACATTGACATTGACATTGACATTGACATTGACATTGACATTGACATTGACATTGACATTGACATTGACATTGACATTGACATTGACACTGACACTGACACTGACACTAACATTGACACTGACATTCACATTCACATTGACATTCACATGGACATTCACATCGACATTCACATCGACATCGACATCGACATCGACATCGACATCGACATTGACAATCGCATTCACATTGACATTGACATTGACATTGACATTGACATTGACATTGACATTGACATTGACACTGACACTGACACTGACACTGACACTGACACTGACACTGACACTGGCACTGGCACTGCCACTGACAATGACAATGACAATGACAATGACAATGACAATGACACTGACACTGACACTGACACTGACACTTTCACTGACACTGACACTGACACTGACACTGACACTGACATTGACATTCACATTGACATTGACATTGACATTGACATTGACATTGACATTGACATTGACATTGACATGGACATTGACGTCGACATCGACATCGACATCGACATCGACATCGACATCGACATCGACATTCACATCGACATTCACATCGACATTCACATCGACATTCACATCGACATTCACATCGACATTCACATCGACATTGACATTGACATTCACATTGACATTCACATTGACTTTCACATTGACATTCACATTCACATTCACATTGACATTGACATTCGCATTGACATTGACATTCACATTGATATTCACATTTACATTGACATTCGCATTGACATTCACATTCACATTCACATCGACATTCACATTGACATTGACATTGACATTGTCATTGACATTGACATTGACATTGACATTGACATTGACATTCACATTGACATTGACATTGACATTGACATTGACATTGACATTGACATTGACATTGACATTAACGTTGACATTCACACTCACATTCACGTTGACATTCACATTGACGTTCACATTGACGTTCACATTGACGTTCACATTGACCTTCACATTGACGTTCACATTGACATTCACATTGACGTTCACATTGACGCTCCAATTGACGTTCACATTGACATTCACATTGACGTTCACATTGACGTTCACATTGACGTTCACATTGACATTGACATTGTCATTGACATTGACATTGACATTGACATTGACATTGACATTGACATTGACATTGACATTAACATTGACATTCACATTGACATTCACATTGACATTCACATTAACATTCACATTGACATTCACATTGACATTCACATCGACATTCACATCGACATTCACATCGACATTGACATTGACATTGACATTGACATTGACAGTGACGTTGTCGTTGACGTTGACGTTGACGTTGACGTTGACGTTGACGTTGACGTTGACGTTGACGTTGACGTTGACGTTGACGTTGACGTTGACGTTGACGTTGACGTTGACGTTGACGTTGACGTTGACGTTGACGTTGACGTTGACGTTGACATTCACATTGACGTTCACATTGACGTTCACATTGAAATTCACATTGTCATTGACATTGACATTGACATTGACATTGACATTGACATTGACATTGACATTGACATTGACATTGACATTCAAATCGACATTCACATCGACACTGACACTAACATTCACATTGACACTGACATTGACACTGACACTGACACTGACACTGACACTGACACTGACACTGACACTGACACTCACATCGACATTCACATTGACATTGACATTCACATGGACATTCACATCGACATTGACATTGACATTGACATTGACATTGACATTGACATTGACATTGACATTGTCATTGACATTGACATTGACATTGACATTGACATTGACATTGACATTGACATTGACATTGACATTGACATTGACATTGACATTAACATTGACATTCACATTCACATTGACATTCACATTGACATTGACATTGACATTGACATTGACATTAACATTGACATTCACATTGACATTCACATTGACATTAACATTGACATTCACATTGACATTCACATTGACATTGACATTGACATTGACATTGACATTGACATTGACATTGACATTGACATTAACGTTGACATTCACACTCACATTCACGTTGACATTCACATTGACGTTCACATTGACGTTCACATTGACGTTCACATTGACCTTCACATTGACGTTCACATTGACATTCACATTGACGTTCACATTGACGCTCCCATTGACGTTCACATTGACATTCACATTGACGTTCACATTGACGTTCACATTGACGTTCACATTGACATTGACATTGTCATTGACATTGACATTGACATTGACATTGACATTGACATTGACATTGACATTGACATTGACATTAACATTGACATTGACATTGACATTGATTCTGACATTCACATTGACATTCTCATTGACATTCACATTAACATTCACATTGACATTCACATTGACATTCACATCGACATTCACATCGACATTCACATCGACATTCACATTGTCATTGACATTGACATTGACATTGACATTGACATTGACATTGACATTGACATTGACATTGACATTCACATCGACATTCACATCGACACTGACACTAACATTCACATTGACACTGACATTGACACTGACACTGACACTGACACTGACACTGACACTGACACTGACACTGACACTCACATCGACATTCACATTGACATTGACATTCACATGGACATTCACATCGACATTGACATTGACATTGACATTGACATTGACATTGACATTGTCATTGACATTGACATTGACATTGACATTGACATTGACATTGACATTGACATTAACATTGACATTGACATTCACATTGACATTCACATTGACATTGACATTGACATTGACATTGACATTGACATTGACATTGACATTGACATTGACATTGACATTGACATTGACATTGACATTGACATTGACATTCACATTGACATTGACATTCACATGGACATTCACATCGACATTGACATTGACATTGACATTGACATTGACATTGACATTGTCATTGACATTGACATTGACATTGACATTGACATTGACATTGACATTGACATTAACATTGACATTGACATTCACATTGACATTCACATTGACATTGACATTGACATTGACATTGACATTGACATTGACATTGACATTGACATTGACATTGACATTGACATTGACATTGACATTGACATTGACATTGACATTGACATTGACATTGACATTGACATTGACATTGACATTGACATTGACATTGACATTGACATTGACATTGACATTGACATTGACATTGACATTGACATTGACATTGACATTGACATTGACATTGACATTGACATTGACATTGACATTGACATTGACATTGACATTGACATTGACATTGACATTGACATTGACATTGACACTGACACTGACACTGACACTAACATTGACACTGACATTCACATTCACATTGACATTCACATGGACATTCACATCGACATTCACATCGACATCGACATCGACATCGACATCGACATCGACATTGACAATCGCATTCACATTGACATTGACATTGACATTGACATTGACATTGACATTGACATTGACACTGACACTGACACTGACACTGACAATGACACTTTCACTGATACTGACACTGACGGTGACAATGACACTTTCACTGACACTGACATTGACATTGACATTGACATTGACATTGACATTGACATTGACATTGACATTGACACTGACACTGACACTGACACTGACACTGACACTGACACTGACACTGGCACTGGCACTGCCACTGACAATGACAATGACAATGACAATGACAATGACAATGACACTGACACTGACACTGACACTGACACTTTCACTGACACTGACACTGACACTGACACTGACATTGACATTCACATTGACATTGACATTGACATTGACATTGACATTGACATTGACATTGACATTGACATGGACATTGACGTCGACATCGACATCGACATCGACATCGACATCGACATCGACATTCACATCGACATTCACATCGACATTCACATCGACATTCACATCGACATTCACATCGACATTCACATCGACATTGACATTGACATTCACATTGACATTCACATTGACTTTCACATTGACATTCACATTCACATTCACATTGACATTGACATTGACATTGACATTGATATTGACAGTGACGTTGTCGTTGACGTTGACGTTGACGTTGACGTTGACGTTGACGTTGACATTGACAGTGACGTTGTCGTTGACGTTGACGTTGACGTTGACGTTGACGTTGACGTTGACGTTGACGTTGACGTTGACGTTGACGTTGACGTGGACGTGGACGTTGACGTTGACGTTGACATTCACATTGACGTTCACATTGACGTTCACATTGAAATTCACATTGTCATTGACATTGACATTGACATTGACATTGACATTGACATTGACATTGACATTGACATTGACATTGACATTGACATTCAAATCGACATTCACATCGACACTGACACTAACATTCACATTGACACTGACATTGACACTGACACTGACACTGACACTGACACTGACACTGACACTGACACTCACATCGACATTCACATTGACATTGACATTCACATGGACATTCACATCGACATTGACATTGACATTGACATTGACATTGACATTGACATTGACATTGACATTGTCATTGACATTGACATTGACATTGACATTGACATTGACATTCACATTCACATTGACATTGACATTGACATTGACATTGACATTGACATTGACATTGACATTGACATTGACATTAACGTTGACATTCACACTCACATTCACGTTGACATTCACATTGACGTTCACATTGACGTTCACATTGACGTTCACATTGACCTTCACATTGACGTTCACATTGACATTCACATTGACGTTCACATTGACGCTCCCATTGACGTTCACATTGACATTCACATTGACGTTCACATTGACGTTCACATTGACGTTCACATTGACATTGACATTGTCATTGACATTGACATTGACATTGACATTGACATTGACATTGACATTGACATTGACATTGACATTGACATTAACATTGACATTCACATTGACATTCACATTGACATTGACATTGACACTGACACTGACACTGACACTGACACTGACACTGACACTGACACTGACACGGACACTGACACTCACATCGACATTCACATTGACATTCACATCGACATTCACATCGACATTCACATCGACATTCACATTGACATTGACATTGACATTGACATTGACATTGATATTGACAGTGACGTTGTCGTTGACGTTGACGTTGACGTTGACGTTGACGTTGACGTTGACATTGACAGTGACGTTGTCGTTGACGTTGACGTTGACGTTGACGTTGACGTTGACGTTGACGTTGACGTTGACGTTGACGTTGACGTTGACGTTGACGTGGACGTGGACGTTGACGTTGACGTTGACATTCACATTGACGTTCACATTGACGTTCACATTGAAATTCACATTGTCATTGACATTGACATTGACATTGACATTGACATTGACATTGACATTGACATTGACATTGACATTGACATTGACATTCAAATCGACATTCACATCGACACTGACACTAACATTCACATTGACACTGACATTGACACTGACACTGACACTGACACTGACACTGACACTGACACTGACACTGACACTCACATCGACATTCACATTGACATTGACATTCACATGGACATTCACATCGACATTGACATTGACATTGACATTGACATTGACATTGACATTGACATTGACATTGACATTGTCATTGACATTGACATTGACATTGACATTGACATTGACATTCACATTGACATTGACATTGACATTGACATTGACATTGACATTGACATTGACATTGACATTGACATTAACGTTGACATTCACACTCACATTCACGTTGACATTCACATTGACGTTCACATTGACGTTCACATTGACGTTCACATTGACCTTCACATTGACGTTCACATTGACATTCACATTGACGTTCACATTGACGCTCCCATTGACGTTCACATTGACATTCACATTGACGTTCACATTGACGTTCACATTGACGTTCACATTGACATTGACATTGTCATTGACATTGACATTGACATTGACATTGACATTGACATTGACATTGACATTGACATTGACATTAACATTGACATTCACATTGACATTCACATTGACATTCACATTAACATTCACATTGACATTCACATTGACATTCACATCGACATTCACATCGACATTCACATCGACATTCACATTGACATTGACATTGACATTGACATTGACATTGACAGTGACGTTGTCGTTGACGTTGACGTTGACGTTGACGTTGACGTTGACGTTGACATTCACATTGACGTTCACGTTGACGTTCACATTGAAATTCACATTGTCATTGCCATTGACATTGACATTGACATTGACATTGACATTGACATTGACATTGACATTGACATTGACATTGACATTGACATTCAAATCGACATTCACATCGACACTGACACTAACATTCACATTGACACTGACATTGACACTGACACTGACACTGACACTGACACTGACACTGACACTGACACTGACACTCACATCGACATTCACATTGACATTGACATTCACATGGACATTCACATCGACATTGACATTGACATTGACATTGACATTGACATTGACATTGACATTGACATTGTCATTGACATTGACATTGACATTGACATTGACATTGACATTGACATTGACATTGACATTGACATTGACATTGACATTAACATTGACATTCACATTGACATTCACATTGACATTCACATTGACATTGACATTGACATTGACATTGACATTAACATTGACATTCACATTGACATTCACATTGACATTAACATTGACATTCACATTGACATTCACATTGACATTGACATTGACATTGACATTGACATTGACATTGACATTGACATTGACATTGACATTAACGTTGACATTCACACTCACATTCACGTTGACATTCACATTGACGTTCACATTGACGTTCACATTGACGTTCACATTGACCTTCACATTGACGTTCACATTGACATTCACATTGACGTTCACATTGACGCTCCCATTGACGTTCACATTGACATTCACATTGACGTTCACATTGACGTTCACATTGACGTTCACATTGACATTGACATTGTCATTGACATTGACATTGACATTGACATTGACATTGACATTGACATTGACATTGACATTGACATTGACATTAACATTGACATTGACATTGACATTGATTCTGACATTCACATTGACATTCTCATTGACATTCACATTAACATTCACATTGACATTCACATTGACGTTCACATCGACATTCACATCGACATTCACATCGACATTCACATTGTCATTGACATTGACATTGACATTGACATTGACATTGACATTGACATTGACATTGACATTGACATTCACATCGACATTCACATCGACACTGACACTAACATTCACATTGACACTGACATTGACACTGACACTGACACTGACACTGACACTGACACTGACACTGACACTCACATCGACATTCACATTGACATTGACATTAACATTGACATTGACATTGACATTGACATTGACATTGACATTGACATTGACATTGACATTGTCATTGACATTGACATTGACATTGACATTGACATTGACATTGACATTAACATTGACATTCACATTGACATTGACATTGACATTGACATTGACATTGACATTGACATTGACATTGACATTGACATTGACATTGACATTGACATTGACATTGACATTGACATTGACATTGACATTGACATTGACATTGACATTGACATTGACATTGACATTGACATTGACATTGACATTGACATTGACATTGACATTGACATTGACATTGACATTGACATTGACATTGACATTGACATTGACATTGACATTGACATTGACATTGACATTGACATTGACATTGACATTGACATTGACATTGACATTGACATTGACATTGACATTGACATTGACATTGACATTGACATTGACATTGACATTGACATTGACATTGACATTGACATTGACATTGACATTGACATTGACACTGACACTGACACTAACATTGACACTGACATTCACATTCACATTGACATTCACATGGACATTCACATCGACATTCACATCGACATCGACATCGACATCGACATCGACATCGACATTGACAATCGCATTCACATTGACATTGACATTGACATTGACATTGACATTGACACTGACACTGACACTGACACTGACAATGACACTTTCACTGATACTGACACTGACGGTGACAATGACACTTTCACTGACACTGACATTGACATTGACATTGACATTGACATTGACATTGACATTGACATTGACATTGACACTGACACTGACACTGACACTGACACTGACACTGACACTGGCACTGGCACTGCCACTGACAATGACAATGACAATGACAATGACAATGACAATGACACTGACACTGACACTGACACTGACACTTTCACTGACACTGACACTGACACTGACACTGACACTGACATTGACATTCACATTGACATTGACATTGACATTGACATTGACATTGACATTGACATTGACATGGACATTGACGTCGACATCGACATCGACATCGACATCGACATCGACATCGACATCGACATTCACATCGACATTCACATCGACATTCACATCGACATTCACATCGACATTCACATCGACATTCACATCGACATTGACATTGACATTCACATTGACATTCACATTGACTTTCACATTGACATTCACATTCACATTCACATTGACATTGACATTCGCATTGACATTGACATTCACATTGATATTCACATTTACATTGACATTCGCATTGACATTCACATTCACATTCACATCGACATTCACATTGACATTGACATTGACATTGACATTGACATTGACAGTGACGTTGTCGTTGACGTTGACGTTGACTTTGACGTTGACGTTGACGTTGACGTTGACGTTGACGTTGACGTTGACGTTGACGTTGACGTTGACGTTGACGTTGACGTTGACGTTGACGTTGACGTTGACGTTGACGTTGACGTTGACGTTGACGTTGACGTTGACGTTGACGTTGTCGTTGACGTTGACGTTGACGTTGACGTTGACGTTGACGTTGACGTTGACGTTGACGTTGACGTTGACGTTGACGTTGACGTTGACGTTGACGTTGACGTTGACGTTGACGTTGACGTTGACGTTGACGTTGACGTTGACATTCACATTGACGTTCACATTGACATTCACATTCACATTCACATTGACATTCACATTGACATTCACATTGACATTCACATTGACATTGACATTGACATTGACA
>CAXARU010000055.1:897500-902500 GCA_963971365.1 Lasioglossum villosulum
CTTTGACGTTGACGTTGACGTTGACGTTGACGTTGACGTTGACGTTGACGTTGACGTTGACGTTGACGTTGACGTTGACGTTGACGTTGACGTTGACGTTGACGTTGACGTTGACATTGACGTTGACGTTGACGTTGACGTTGACGTTGACGTTGACGTTGACGTTGACGTTGACATTCACATTGACGTTCACATTGACATTCACATTCACATTCACATTGACATTCACATTGACATTCACATTGACATTCACATTGACATTGACATTGACATTGACATTGACATTAACGTTGACATTCACACTCACATTCACGTTGACATTCACATTGACGTTCACATTGACGTTCACATTGACGTTCACATTGACCTTCACATTGACGTTCACATTGACATTCACATTGACGTTCACATTGACGCTCCCATTGACGTTCACATTGACATTCACATTGACGTTCACATTGACGTTCACATTGACGTTCACATTGACATTCACATTGACATTCACATTGACATTCACATTGACATTCACATTGACATTCACATTGACATTCACATTGACATTCACATTGACATTCACATTGACATTGACATTGACATTGACATTGACATTGACATTGACATTGACATTCACATCGACATTCACATCGACACTGACACTAACATTCACATTGACACTGACATTGACACTGACACTGACACTGACACTGACACTGACACTGACACTGACACTCACATCGACATTCACATTGACATTGACATTCACATGGACATTCACATCGACATTGACATTGACATTGACATTGACATTGACATTGACATTGACATTGTCATTGACATTGACATTGACATTGACATTGACATTGACATTGACATTGACATTGACATTAACATTGACATTCACATTGACATTCACATTCACATTGACATTGACATTGACATTGACATTGACATTGACATTGACATTGACATTGACATTGACATTGACATTGACATTGACATTGACATTGACATTGACATTGACATTGACATTGACATTGACATTGACATTGACATTGACATTGACATTGACATTGACATTGACATTGACATTGACATTGACATTGACATTGACATTGACATTGACATTGACATTGACATTGACATTGACATTGACATTGACATTGACATTGACATTGACATTGACATTCACATTGACATTGACATTGACATTGACATTGACATTGACATTAACGTTGACATTCACACTCACATTCACGTTGACATTCACATTGACGTTCACATTGACGTTCACATTGACGTTCACATTGACCTTCACATTGACGTTCACATTGACATTCACATTGACGTTCACATTGACGCTCCCATTGACGTTCACATTGACATTGACATTGACATTGACATTGACATTGACAGTGACGTTGTCGTTGACGTTGACGTTGACTTTGACGTTGACGTTGACGTTGACGTTGACGTTGACGTTGACGTTGACGTTGACGTTGACGTTGACGTTGACGTTGACGTTGACGTTGACGTTGACGTTGACGTTGACATTCACATTGACGTTCACATTGACGTTCACATTGAAATTCACATTGTCATTGACATTGACATTGACATTGACATTGACATTGACATTGACATTGACATTGACATTGACATTGACATTGACATTGACATTGACATTGACATTGACATTGACATTGACATTGACATTGACATTGACATTGACATTGACATTGACATTGACATTGACATTGACATTGACATTGACATTGACATTGACATTGACATTGACATTGACATTGACATTGACATTGACATTGACATTGACACTGACACTGACACTAACATTGACACTGACATTCACATTCACATTGACATTCACATGGACATTCACATCGACATTCACATCGACATCGACATCGACATCGACATCGACATCGACATTGACAATCGCATTCACATTGACATTGACATTGACATTGACATTGACATTGACACTGACACTGACACTGACACTGACAATGACACTTTCACTGATACTGACACTGACGGTGACAATGACACTTTCACTGACACTGACATTGACATTGACATTGACATTGACATTGACATTGACATTGACATTGACATTGACATTGACACTGACACTGACACTGACACTGACACTGACACTGACACTGGCACTGGCACTGCCACTGACAATGACAATGACAATGACAATGACAATGACAATGACAATGACACTGACACTGACACTGACACTGACACTTTCACTGACACTGACACTGACACTGACACTGACACTGACATTGACATTCACATTGACATTGACATTGACATTGACATTGACATTGACATTGACATTGACATTGACATTGACATTGACATGGACATTGACGTCGACATCGACATCGACATCGACATCGACATCGACATCGACATCGACATTCACATCGACATTCACATCGACATTCACATCGACATTCACATCGACATTCACATCGACATTCACATCGACATTGACATTGACATTCACATTGACATTCACATTGACTTTCACATTGACATTCACATTCACATTCACATTGACATTGACATTCGCATTGACATTGACATTCACATTGATATTCACATTTACATTGACATTCGCATTGACATTCACATTCACATTCACATCGACATTCACATTGACATTGACATTGACATTGACATTGACATTGACAGTGACGTTGTCGTTGACGTTGACGTTGACTTTGACGTTGACGTTGACGTTGACGTTGACGTTGACGTTGACGTTGACGTTGACGTTGACGTTGACGTTGACGTTGACGTTGACGTTGACGTTGACGTTGACGTTGACGTTGACGTTGACGTTGACGTTGACATTCACATTGACGTTCACATTGACGTTCACATTGAAATTCACATTGTCATTGACATTGACATTGACATTGACATTGACATTGACATTGACATTGACATTCAAATCGACATTAACATCGACACTGACACTAACATTCACATTGACACTGACATTGACACTGACACTGACACTGACACTGACACTGACACTGACACTGACACTGACACTGACACGGACACTGACACTCACATCGACATTCACATTGACATTCACATCGACATTCACATCGACATTCACATCGACATTCACATTGACATTGACATTGACATTGACATTGATATTGACAGTGACGTTGTCGTTGACGTTGACGTTGACGTTGACGTTGACGTTGACGTTGACGTTGACGTTGACGTTGACGTTGACGTTGACGTTGACGTTGACGTTGACGTTGACGTTGACGTTGACGTTGACATTCACATTGACGTTCACATTGACATTCACATTCACATTCACATTGACATTCACATTGACATTCACATTGACATTCACATTGACATTGACATTGACATTGACATTGACATTAACGTTGACATTCACACTCACATTCACGTTGACATTCACATTGACGTTCACATTGACGTTCACATTGACGTTCACATTGACCTTCACATTGACGTTCACATTGACATTCACATTGACGTTCACATTGACGCTCCCATTGACGTTCACATTGACATTCACATTGACGTTCACATTGACGTTCACATTGACGTTCACATTGACATTCACATTGACATTCACATTGACATTCACATTGACATTCACATTGACATTCACATTGACATTCACATTGACATTCACATTGACATTCACATTGACATTGACATTGACATTGACATTGACATTGACATTGACATTGACATTGACATTCACATCGACATTCACATCGACACTGACACTAACATTCACATTGACACTGACATTGACACTGACACTGACACTGACACTGACACTGACACTGACACTGACACTCACATCGACATTCACATTGACATTGACATTCACATGGACATTCACATCGACATTGACATTGACATTGACATTGACATTGACATTGACATTGTCATTGACATTGACATTGACATTGACATTGACATTGACATTGACATTGACATTGACATTAACATTGACATTCACATTGACATTCACATTCACATTGACATTGACATTGACATTGACATTGACATTGACATTGACATTGACATTGACATTGACATTGACATTGACATTGACATTGACATTGACATTGACATTGACATTGACATTGACATTGACATTGACATTGACATTGACATTGACATTGACATTGACATTGACATTGACATTGACATTGACATTGACATTGACATTGACATTGACATTGACATTGACATTGACATTGACATTGACATTGACATTGACATTCACATTGACATTGACATTGACATTCACATTGACATTGACATTGACATTGACATTGACATTGACATTAACGTTGACATTCACACTCACATTCACGTTGACATTCACATTGACGTTCACATTGACGTTCACATTGACGTTCACATTGACCTTCACATTGACGTTCACATTGACATTCACATTGACGTTCACATTGACGCTCCCATTGACGTTCACATTGACATTGACATTGACATTGACATTGACATTGACAGTGACGTTGTCGTTGACGTTGACGTTGACTTTGACGTTGACGTTGACGTTGACGTTGACGTTGACGTTGACGTTGACGTTGACGTTGACGTTGACGTTGACGTTGACGTTGACGTTGACGTTGACGTTGACGTTGACGTTGACGTTGACATTCACATTGACGTTCACATTGACGTTCACATTGAAATTCACATTGTCATTGACATTGACATTGACATTGACATTGACATTGACATTGACATTGACATTGACATTGACATTGACATTGACATTGACATTGACATTGACATTGACATTGACATTGACATTGACATTGACATTGACATTGACATTGACATTGACATTGACATTGACATTGACATTGACATTGACATTGACATTGACATTGACATTGACATTGACATTGACATTGACATTGACA